>JBAMJV010005201.1:0-132850 GCA_037951105.1 Echinarachnius parma
AACGCACCTATTCCCGTAATTTGGACTACCAGTGCATGAGAACATTTGAGATGAATCATGCGCTATTTACAAGTAAATGAATTATCATTATTATTATCATCACTGTTTTATAAGTCACTTAAACTTGATTCTATCTCATTTTCAGATTTCTCGCCCTGATTCCAGGGTTCATTGCTGGATTGGCACGATCCCTTTGAGAGGCCAAGCAGCACATACACCCACCAACCAACTAGCAGCCTTCAGAGTTCACAAGGTAAAATTGAGTTTATGTTGCTATGTCATGCAAGCCTCTGGCATGCTTTCAAACTTGTTTTGCTGTTTGATTACTTAATATCCTTCTGAAATGCCAGCATTTATATGTACATGAATACTGAACACCCACCAACCAGCCAGCAGGGTTCATATTTCACAAGGGAATTTGAGATTGTTGCTATGTCAAGCAAGCCTCTGGCATGCTGTCCAACTGTGTTAAATAAATTTAATAATCAATTTCCCTCTGAGATGCCAAGCAGCACTTACATGAATACCCACCAACCAACCAACCAGCCTTGTTCTGAGTTCACAAGTTTAAATTGCATGGAACATGACGTATCCCCTGGAAGTTGGTCTTGCAGAGCTTTTCCAGTTGCTAAAGAAAAACTGTACACAAGAGTATAGTTGTGTGAGAACACATGTATGTTTAACGTTCAAATTTTGTTTCTAATCCTCCATGCAGGGCCCTTCACCATGCCTCTGTTTGGCAGATCCCCCAAAAGTCCTGCAGAGCTGGTCCAGGCTCTGAAAACAAACGTCAACCTCCTAAATGACCCCAAGATGTCGGAAAAGAAACAAGAAAAGGTACAATTTTTAATACTTCATGGGATCTAGTAATATTGTCAAAATCCACAAAACTTACTTGGAAATCTTGCGGTTCTCACATACCTCCTTGTATTCATATCACTGATAGAAGCATGGAACTGGAATCGGTGTACCAAATTTCTCTTTCGTTATAAAGATATTTATGATCGAACTGTTTGGATTTGAAATTCTCCATGGGAGACTTTCAACTGCTTACAAAGTAAGCTCAATGAATGAGCGATTATCACTTTGCATTTTCGCTCATTACCCGGTCATATGACAATCATTTATGGAATTTTTACACACGTATCACTCTGTAGACATATCTGATCGTAGAAATACACATTTTATCAACCCTTCTTCAGTTTTTCACATATCAACAAAGTAACTAGATCCCTTTAATCTTCTTTGTCCATTTTCATGACAGGTGTCAGTTTCAATACAAAAAACCATAAACTACATAATATACACATGTCGTGTACTTTTCTCTAGATAAATTAGAGGCAGGAATATAGGGAAAGAGGCAATAAAAGTAATAATTAGAAATGACTAATACAAGTGTGAGGCATTGCTTTGACATGTCGTTATATCGTTAAATTTATGGATAATGGTTGTGAAACTGGTTATATGACAATAATATGTTGAGATTGTAAAAAGTTTTAAAATGTGTAAATCATACAGACTTTATTAGCGATGTTCATAGTTGATGGATCCATTAAGAAAATGTATGCTCATAAGATGCTCTTTAATTTAGTCTTGCTTGCTTTTTTATCTTGTTTTTCCATGATTGTATACGCTGAATGAAACAAAGATGACTGTTCTTGAATGACTAATATGTAGTAAGAAATAAGTATATTTTTGCTAGTTTCAGAATCACTTTCTGTGTAATTATATTACTTTCTATCATTTAGCCCTTCCATGTTTAAGGATATACATTTGTCGTTAGGCCAGAGGTTGTCTTTTAGATATTTGTGGCGCTATAGGATCCTCATTGTCCTATACTATTTATGTACATTGTCTAAATAATGTTTTCTCCCTAGGCCATAGAGGAGATTGGGAAGACCCTTGCGCAGATCAAGGGATGTCTGTATGGTGTAGATGGGCAGGACCCACAACCATGGCGCTACACGATCCTTATTGTGCTATACTATCTATGTTCATTGTCTAAATAATGTTTTCTCCCTAGGCCATAGAGGAGATTGGGAAGACCCTTGCGCAGATCAAGGGATGTCTGTATGGTGTAGATGGGCAGGACCCTCAACCAGAGGTGGTCAGTCTGATCTCCACGTCGCTATACGATTACATCCTTACGCTCATCGAGAGTATGCCCAAGCTAGAATTTGAGGTTTGTTTGATTTTATTAGATTTTATTTATATTATTTTCACTATTCATTTAAAACAACATCATAAACAATGCACAGCATAAAAAAAGATACAAAGTGATACACACCAACTGTCATAAAATACAAACTTTGAGACATAAACAGAGCAAATGAAAATGTTGAGGGATCAAAAAACTACTGACCCCTACAAAAAAAAAACCTAAGTTTCTTTCCCTTTTTATCTTGAAATCACTGGCACAACAATTGATTGTTCATTATAATAAGACACAATATTGAATATAGTTTTTTAATTGTTATTTCTCATTTATCATGACTATTCTTGGAAAAACTCTTCAACCATTATTGTACATAAAACCACACAAAATGTTTGGAAGAATTGATTACGTTCTCGTAATTTATTTGTTGATACTACAAGTTAATCATTCAATCATTTACATCTGGGCTCGTATTCATAGAAGCCTGCTATCGTAGTTCTATACTAAGCCTATTTTGGAGGATAGGGCTTAGTAAACAACTCTTATTTTTCTTAGTCATCTTATAGGAGGTCGGAGGATCAAGTCCCACCGAGCCAGATTTTCTCTCCTTATTTTTCACTTGTTTAATTTGTTTCTAGTCGAGTCTTGTTGTGTCTAGATGATAAATATTGAACCCTTTCAATATTGGCTCTGAATATACTCTATTAGTGCTTGAAATTAGCCCAGGCTTGCTGGCATTGGGCCACTGGAAATTAGTTCCAGGCCAACAAATTTAATTAATGCTAAATTCCACTGGCCTGATTGGGCAACCAGATTCAGGTGTGGGGCCACTACACTTTGAAAAATATTGATTATACTTGCCCGACTTTGCCACAAGGGAAAAAGTTAATTTCTAGCGTTGCCCATGCCTTTATTTTTCTGACAGGCCAAGAAAGACTTTGTGCAGATTTTCAACAACATCCTGCGGAGGCAGATTGGTTCCAGGACGCCCACCGTAGAGCATATCATGACAAAGCCTCAGATTCTAGACTTCCTGGTCGATGGGTGAGTTCTGGTGAAAATGCTCAAGGGTTACAAGAGATATCTGTCTTAAAAGGAGTGTCCACCATTTACAAATCATCTTAACGTTTTTCCAGTAGATAGATAAGAATAAACATGACACTGATGTGAAATTTGAGATCAAACAACACTTTAATTTGGGTTTTACAAATAAAATCATTCACAAAAAACAACTGAAATCCTATTTATGCCTCCGCCAACGAAGTGGCCGGAGGCATTATGTTTTCGGGTTGTCCGTCCGTCCGTCCGTACGTACGTCCCGTTTTCGTTCTCGCGATATCTCAAGAGCCGGTTGACGGATCAATTTCAAACTTGGTATGAGTGTACATATTGGGGTGACAATGATCTGATTAGATTTTGGGGGTCATGAGGTCAAAGGTCAAGGTCACAGGACTCAATATATATGCAAAAATGCCTCGTTCTCGCGATATCTCAAGAACCAATGTAGCCATCAAAGTTTGGGGTCATATGGTCAAGGTCACAGGACTAAAAATATATGAAAAATATTAAAACAAAATTAATTCAGTGCATGTTAATTTGGGCTTGATATTAAAATCGCGTGATAGCGGAGGCATAATTTTCGACTGCGCGCAGTCGAAGATCCATCTAGTTTTCACTGCATTTCGGCCAATAAATTTGTTTAGCTGATTTAGCACAAAATTACAACCATGTTACAATTCTTCACGTGACTTCCTTGTATAAACAAAATTATTTTCATGTATACCACGCAAACAGTTTTTAGAAATAAGGAATAAACTAATACATTGACATTGTAAGTTTTACAAATATTATTTGTTTTATTCTTTGGTTACGCCATTGTACATAGATACATACAGCCTACCGGTGTGTTCAGCTGCATAATGATTGTAGCGTAAAATTTCTGTCTAAATGACCTTTGTTTATTAAATGTTTAAATGTAATACTGAAGTGGCTTAATATGACTGCACCTTTGTTTTTCTTTTCTTTCAAGATGAAGTCAATGTCAGTGTCAACTGACCTTTGTATGAACATGCACAAATGCATTGAAAAAAAATACACCGGTGCTTGGGGCACTTTAGCCCCAGAAATGCTCCAGAGTCTTTGAAAATTATAGAGTTCAATCAAAGACGCTTAATGGAAAGACCGACCACTGTACAATTATCCTGTACAAAATGAATGGGCAGAGCGCGATGTACAAAATTAACACGCACTTTGATACGCAGGCTTTTCATTATGACGTCACAATAACAATGTTTACTTCGCCTGACTAAAAATAACTTCAAGAAGACGTGACAAAGTTTGACGACCCCAAATTTGCATATCGCGTGTGAAATTTGTTTTGCGCACTTGGGTACGCGTACAATTATAAAGAATTAAATAAAGACAGTGCGCGGACTGTGCGCGCATTAACAGTATAATACGCGAGTAGCCATTGCCATTTTTCTCTACACGGTAAAAAATCTTTAAATTTAAAAAATATGTTTCTCACAGCTTTGATTTCAATTGTAAAATCGCTATCGACTATAATTTTTAAATATTTTTCTTATCATGAGGATAATATTAATTCTACATAAAAACATAGCCCTAAAGGTTACTAAGGTTGACACTAAGCTGTTGCTCAATCTTCATGCTAGCCTGAATTTGCCGAGTATTTGTAAGTACGGTTTGATCCTTATTTTCTTTAAAATTCTTACGAAAGAAGGGGACATCTGTTCCAAAAAAGCTATCGACTATAATTTTTAAATGTTTTTTTATAAATAAAAATGACACAAATACAGTGATATAATAAATTCTCTATGGTTACTAAGGTCTGGCTTAAGCTCGATTTGAATCTTCATTCTGTTTGAAGGGACATCGCTGCGTGACTGCCAGTGATCTGTCTTGTAATTCTACAGTCTTTGGTTCAATGCAAGAATATTTTAGAGTGCTATCTTCACGCAGGCGAGCTTTAAAAATAGCCCCCGAAAAAATCCCCAACTGGCTTTTTCTGTCTGAACCTTTGTATACATTCTTTTTTTGTCTGTTCAGTTATGAGAACCAGGAGATAGCCCTGAACTGTGGCCTCATGCTGCGGGAGTGCATCAGGCACGAGCCGCTGGCCAAATCCATCCTGTATTCCGAAAAGTTCTACAAGTTTTTCCATTACGTGGAGATGTCGACCTTTGACCTTGCATCAGATGCCTTCTCTTCATTCAAGGTACACATCTTGCTTTTCATTCTGTTAACCCGTTCCCTTAGAGTTTCTGAAATCCCCATAGACTTTGTACACAACCCACCTGGTTCCCATAGTCAAGGGGTTAAGCAGAAGCCTCCACACTAACTTAGTTTGCGTGGTTCGGTCTGACTTCGTCTAGTAATATCATCGGTGAGAGTGAGAAGGGCATAAATGAATTTTGGGCTAACTGAGATATAGGTCGTAGCTTCCTCTATGTGATTCTATTTTTTTAGATACTAATTATGTATAATTTTGTGAATATTCATCATGAGAGCTATGTTTGGTTTCTTCATGGCCTTCAAACTTTAAACATGATTATCTCCAAAGCACACAAAGTGTCTAAGGGCCCAGGGCTGGTATTCAATTCAATACTTAGATTAAGTGAGAAATGTACTTAGCATTTTTGCTAGGCTGAGAACGTTACTTTTATCAAATTAAAATATTTTGTTTAGACTTTTGCTTCAGTAAAATAAAATCTAAATGTTATATATGAAGATATTATGAAATCAACATTTTGGTAAGATTTTCAGTTGAGGAATTAATTGAATCCCAATTTTGGCCAAGTAATTTACTTTAATAGCCAAATACTAAGTAATCTGCTTGAATTTTGACTTGAATATGGAATTGAAGAATCCCAGGTTCTCTTTCTCAACCTATGAAATAGAATTTGACAATCTCCATCCAAGTGTGTAAATGGGTACTCAGTAGGATTGAGGGTACGTGTAAAGCATGAGTGCACTGTAAAGTAGCACCTACTGGAATGCTCCCCGGGAAGTGGAGAGAGTGTACAATAAGTGCTGGATTGTTTGTGGGTATGTATCCGATGACCGAGGTAATAATATTTGATGCAAGTCCCTCTGGGAGAATGGCACAAAAGCACTGAACAGGCTAACATGGGTCAACAAAAACTAATGATTAATTATCAATCAATTATTATGTGTTTGCAGGAACTGCTAATGAGACATAAACTGTTAGCCTCTGAGTTCTTGGAGAGCAACTATGACCGTGTCTTCGAGCATTACCATCAGCTCCTCATTTCAGACAACTATGTCACCAAAAGACAGTCACTCAAGGTAAGTTGCATAATTAATTTGCTCTAGCAACCATTTCTTTGCCGGTTTATAAATATGAATAGTATCAGGATATTTATTTGATTTATTTCCTCTTTATCATCATATGTATGACTTTCGCATCATCATCATCATCATCATCGTCACTGTTGTCGTCGTCGTCGTCATCATCATCACCAACATCATCATCACCGTCGTCGTCATCATCACTGTCGTCATCTTCGTCATCATCATCATCATCATCATCATCTGTTATTACATTCTTTTTTCATATTTCTGATGTTCAAACAATACATTCATTTTGGTTTGGAGCCTCTGAAAAGTAAAAGCTTTTAATTCGGACCCCATTTAACAAGAAATAAATTTCTTGTTTTTTTTTTCTCAGCTTCTTGGAGAGCTATTGGGGGACTGGCATAACTTCATGATCATGTGAGCATGATCATGACCAAATACGTCAGCAACCTTTCTTTTTCTATTCCTCTTTTTCCTTCACATCATCGCTATAACCATTATTTTTACCTAAAGCATTATTATTTGATCTGATTGTTATATATTTTGTAAAGCTTCTTGGAGAGCTGTTGCTGGACAGGTATAACTTCACAACCATGACCAAATACATCAGCAACCCTTCTTTTTCTATTCCTCTTCTTCCTTCACATCATCGCTATAACCATTATTTTTACCTAAAGCATTATTATTTGATCTGATTGTTTTTTTTTCACAGCATCTTGGAGAGCTGTTGCCTGGGCAGGCATAACTTCACCACTAGGACCAAATACATCAGCAACCCTTCTCTTCTCTGCTTTCCCATCATTACTATGACCATTGTCTTTATTCTAATCATGAAGCATTACTATTTGACTTGTATATGTAAACTGAAATTCTACTTCTTCTTTGTTTCCACAGCTTCTTGGAGAGCTGTTGCTGGACAGGCATAACTTCACAACCATGACCAAATACATCAGCAACCCTTCTCTTCTCTGCTTTCCCATCATTGCTATGACCATTGTCTTCATTCTAATTGTTAAGCATGACTATTTGACTTGTATATCTAACTGAAATTATACTTCTTCTTCGTTTCCACAGCTTCTTGGAGAGCTGTTGCTGGACAGGCATAACTTCACAACCATGACCAAATACATCAGCAACCCTGAGAATCTCAAGCTCATGATGAACATGCTCCGGGACAAGAGCAGAAACATCCAGTTTGAAGCTTTCCATGTATTTAAGGTAAATAATCAACGGTCAGGGACAAATTTATTATACACAAATTATTTATATATAAACGAAAGGTGAACTAATACATACAGCTTTGGTTTCTTCCAATATTTAAATAATGCAAAGAATAATCATAAATGATTGAGAAGAAAGAATAATAGGCGTAGCTTAATAAGCATAATAAGCATAATACAAATTATTTATATATATATATTCTTCGGGGGGGGGGGGGGGGGGGGGGGGCTACTTTTCAACCTTGACCCCTTAAAGAAGCACTCTAAAATTTGTTTTGCATTGAACTCTGGTCAAATGTATGAGGGCTCTTATAATTTTGGGGGGCTCTTTCTGGCATTTCAGGGGCTAAGTTGCCCTGTGATTTTTAAGTAGATATGCAGTTTCTAGCAATATTTGTCTTCATTCATCCACAAGATAGTAATGACAAGTATATGAATCTAATGTATTCTTGTTTTTTTGGCAGGTATTTGTAGCAAACCCCAACAAGTCGCGTCCCATCCTGGATATCCTGCTAAAGAACAAGGAGAAGCTGGTTGAGTTCCTCACCAAGTTCCACACGGACAGGACGGAGGATGAACAGTTCAACGATGAGAAGAACTATCTCATCAAGCAAATCAAAGAACTCCAGCCGCCCATGCCCACTGCTCCCACCTCGTAGAGAATGAAAAGGGAACTCCTTGTCAGAAGGCTAGCTGCAAGAAATGGGGAGATCTCCTTGTGACAAGGCTAGCTACAAGAAAATATGGGTTTGGAGATATCCTTGTTACAAGGCTTGCAGTAAGAAAATACAGTCAATCATGTGTATAGTGACCACCTAATGGAAACAAAAAAGGCATCCACTGTAGACAGGTGACCTCTATAGACAGGTTTGTTCACATTTGTGCAGTCGAACCTGTGTATAGTGGTCCCCTTAGGGTAACAAAAAGGCAGCCACTGTAGGCAACGATGTATATAGTCAAGTCTACTATAGGCAGGTTGTCTGCTTGGACCGGTTTGACTGTACAAACATCTTGTTACATGAAGTATAGTTGTCTTTGTAAAAAAAAATGTCTAATCTACTAAGACTAACTGTAAGAAAGGCGAGCTATCTTGAATAGTGCTAACTGTAAGTAAATATACATGTATATCTCCTTATTTCAATGTCACCTACAAGAAAAGAGAGATATGTGTATGTTGTAGCATGTCTTAATATATATTTACTGTATACAAGCTGTTAAAGGCAGATAACTTGGTACAATGGTGACTAAAAAAGACAAAAGACTCCTTGTAACAAGACTAGCTGTCTGTAAAACGGATCAATGTAATGGCAGAGATCTCCTTGTAGCAAAGCCGTCTGTGCAAAACAGTTGCAAGTCTAGCTAGTAATTGACAGAGATTTCCTTGTAACAAGGCTACCTGTCTGCATGAATCATTGAATGAAACTTGAATGTAATCAAGATGTACACAAGATGTTGGGACTGTGCTGATGATTTTACTGGAATTAACCTGTTCAATACTAGATTTGCAATCCCCATAGAGTTAATACAGGGCCCAACAGGTGCCAGTAGGCAATGGGTTAACCTGTTCCCTACTAGATTTTGCAATCCCCATAGAGATAGTACAGGGCCCAATGGATTATGTGTATTCCACCTTGCAGACTTGAATATATTGATGAGTGCGAGTTGCCCTTTGTACATTCTAGTCAGTGAGAACGAATATAAGAAGTGAATCAGTTTGAATCAACTATTACTGGTATACAGATGGGTTGGTTCAGGGCTTCAGCCCCCCCCCCCCCCCCCCCCATTATATCCCTCCTTAATTAGTTGTGAGAAAATAAATACAGACCAGAAAATGTAATGTCTTTTATCATACATGTTCAGGTATCGGTCTACAAGTCTGAAATTATGATTCTTTGTTATGTATCGAAATTGGAACTTTAATCAATTTTTCTTCTGTCCGAGCCTGTAATTACCTGATATTTATATTTGACATAATGAATATCCAAACTTATTGTATTGTCTTATATATGACTGCAGTTTTATTATGCAAATCATCAGCACAGTCCCAAAGTACAGATATCAATATCTACCGCGCACTTAACCATGCAAACATATGCTTCAAAGTGTATTGTATCTCTGTGTGTTGAAAAGCTGACAATTTAAAAGGTTTCATCATTATCAGATGCAATGTGCGAAGTAGGACACTAGTGAATATTAGTTATGAAATAATGTGTTTGTATATATTTCTAATTGAATAATTGTGTGAGTGGAAGTTAAATTAAGTGCATATTATGCTTTCCATGGAGGAGAAAAAGTCAAGTTAGAGGGCTAACTTTGGGCTTGCGGTTGAATATAATTTGTTGTTATATCCACTGTAACAAATATTGAAATGCAATTTGTGTGACTTGCTAGTTAGCATTTTACAAAACATATTTAACTAAAAGTCAAGACAAACACCCATATCTCACATTATTTGGATTCAACTTAAAGTAATGCAAAGTATATATCCAATTAGATAGCATGCTTAACTAGCACAAGTTCTAATAGTAAACAAAACATGCTTATTTAATTAATTGTGTATGCCTTCAATAAGCAGTGAATGGCTATTAAAACCCACATGATCTGTTGAATTACCGGCACTTAACTTTCTAACCAATCACATCTTGTGCTAAGTAAATTTACATTTGACTGCTGCCCCCTGTTGGCGTGTTTCATACATTGTACATTCACAAGCTAGTATCTCGCATAGAAAAGTAAATTATGCCCTTGACGAATGATTAACTGTATTATATACCTGTAAATTTCTTCTTTTTATGGCCACGATTATAGGTGACAAGAGAATATATATTTTGTGTATACGTACGACTAACAGTGGATGATCATTGATGTAGCCTGTTCTTTAAGTTGGAATGCATTGTGACAAGATTTATTTTATACTCAGGTGTCTTCTAGCTAGTCCATCTCTCTCTATTTTGCTATTGTTGAATACTTGAAGAGTCCATGTGCAAAATCGGATAAAACCATTTTTGTCATTATTGAGATGAAGCTTCTATACATCAATACGATAAGATGATATTTTAAGTGATAAATGACAATGAATAATAATAACATTTATTTATATAGCGCTATTCCCGTGGGGATCATAGCGCTTTACACGATTATTGATACCCCGGTCAACGGATGTACACAGCAATCATACCTTACTGATATGGTATCGAGACCTAGTTTTGAAGATATGATTAAAACTATCACATATTTTTGTATTATTTTTGTTGTTTTTCAGGAGGTTAAATCGCAATCCTCCCAAATTGGTTAAAATGTCTTTTATCGGTTTTTGCACATAAATCCGTCACTTGTCTTTTCTTTTTTTATACAATACATGTATCAAGATTCTGAGTTGTTCTTGTAGCAAAACATATTTTTTCCTGATAAAAGAGACTGATGTTTGTTTCCATACATGTCTAACATGAGAGTGTACAAGGTACATGCAGTATTTGTACCAGGTCAACTTTTTAAAATATGTAACATTTCCATAGAGCTACCAGTATATGCTAGAAATAAACTTTTGTTGCCTTGTGGCCCAGTCGGTCAAGTCAAAACAAGATTTGTCATAGGCTATTGGCCTGTAAACTAAATCTGGTGGCCCAAAGTAAAGAAAACAAACAAAATATGTTATACTTTGTTGCCCAATCGAGCCTTGGGATCAATGAATTATGGTGGCCCGAGGCTGATTTTTAGTGGCTGAGCCAGTGGGCCTGTGATAATTTTGAGGGCTGGCTACACAACTTGTGGCATGTTTGAGTTAGCTAGTGTTTGAAATATATAACCATATGAATAAGAGCGAGAGAAGACCAAGACAATCATACTTTATTATACAGATTTAAGTAGAAAGATGGTTACTTTGTATTAAAACGTCTTCATCATAACAAAAAAATCCAACTGGATGTAAATTAGATTTGAACATAGGTAAGTCCAACATTTCTTGGTGAATAAGAATGTAAATAACACAGTAAACTCTTGCAGTTAACACAAAGATTGTGTGAGAATTGCAACGAAAGCAGAACTAATCAACATTCTATTAGCCATGCAGATAAAATTGAGATGATACAAATAGCTATAGTATAAAAGATACCTATACATTTTTTTTGTTCTGATGAATGAATCTTTTTTTGTACAAATATTATTTTGCAATATATCATTTTTGTTGTAAATACGCATTATATTCTGTCTAACACACATTTAGCTATAATGAGACTTGAATCTAAATTCAGAAATGCTGAAGTGAAAACAGAAATGTAATTCATTCTTGATTTCTATCCCTAATGTGTGGGGGGTTTTTAAATTAATAGTTTTGACTTGTTCAATGTTTCATGTTGTAAGTTAGTGAAAACCCAATGTCTTGGTAGGATTTGTATCTTGTGAGATAATGAAAAATCCTTTATTTATATTGAAGCAAATATTTTTCTCCCACTCAGTTTCATGTTTTTGTTTTGGTATTAAAGGAAAAAATTAGAAAAAATTGACAAAATCACCAATCCAAAGGGACCCAAAAGATGTGATTTTACAAATTTAAAAAAATAAAAAATGCGCATGCCATTTAAAAACATCTACCTATTTTATTGCAAATCGATGGTATACAGTCTTATACCAAAGTGCTTCCTTATTAGTAGCTTGGCTATTACCTGTTCAGAACATCTAAACTTTGACATACAAGTAAAGTGATGGTCAATAGGCTGCAAGCCTTTAATTTCTGATAGCATTTTATATGTAAACTCACACGATATACACCATAACATTTGGAATATTTTAAGAATGAATAGTGGTGTACAGTTCTCCTTTGTGAAATTACTAATTTCTTCTGAGAATGCTGATGTTCCATTCCCCCTTCCAAAGAAAATGACATTATATTTTGCAGTAGGGGGTTAAACTTTTTGTTTAAATATGAATAATGCCCAGATTTGTAATCGTTTGTGAATAACCAGTTACTTGTGCCAATGTCAAACAGTGGCTTAAATCCAGTTTGGACCCCACTGAACTTTTCATTCCCCAGATTTACATGCAAAGTTTATATAGGATTCTGTCTAGGGTATGAATCAAAAAGGATTTCAAGGAAAAACAGACATCTTCTTAAAGAGCTTCTAGCTTCACCCCTTGCGTATGGGAACCTGGTGGGCTATGTACAAAGTCTATTAGGATTACAGAATCTCTGAGGGAACGGGTGCACCGATCTAGCAATCCAGAAGTCCCGAGTTTGATTCATATGGAAGCCAATTTTTCTTTGCTGTTTTTCAAATTATTATTACAAGCTCTTAGCCTGCTGGATAGAGACAAACTAGCAATCCAAAAGTCCCGAGTTTGATTCATGTGGAAGCCAATTCTTCTTTACTGTTTTTCAAATTATTATTACAAGCTCTTAGCCCGCTGGATAGAGACAAACTCCACGAATGTACTTTATAACGAGTGTAATCTGTACACAGCTGAGTGCAGCTCATATTTTAAAAAAGATTGTCATGCGTGGGGTGCACTACACCGCGGATCGCCATTTTGAACTATGCTTAGTTTGTACGCACTGTATTAACACTGAGCCAGTGTTTATTATGCACTGTACACAGGGCTTTAGCAAGATGGCACTGCACATCTGGTTTTTGAATCCTACCACCTTTAATTGAACTTGTGGGGTCTGCTGCCTTGTAGCTTTGGCGATTCATAAGTTAATTTCCTATCCTTTGGGCTTGTTTCAGGTTTGTATAGCTTCTGACCATCGAGCATTGAAGAGGGGAAACAGCCACTATCAGTAGGGCCTTGTGACTCAATGCTTAGAGCACCAAAAGCGACTAAATGCGTATATCTCATTGTTTGAGCGAATGGGAAATGAAAAGTTTAGCTGGGTCTAAAATATATGTAACAATGAATGGCTTTGAATACACTGAAGTGTTCTCTTTGTAGTTGGTTTGTTACCATTTGTAAATGTGTAAAAAGATGTACCCATTCTCCTCTTGTCTTTCTATGTTGTAGGCTGTGGTGTATATGTATATTTCATCGCTTATTTTGAGTTGTAAACTTGATTTGTCAAAATAGTTAATTTAATACATGCAGATATCTCCCATGATGTTGGCTAAATTATTTTTAAAATATGAAGAGTTGTACAGAAAATAACTGGTAATTCCATTCGTGTTTAAATTGGTGATGATTGAAGTGTTCAATTTCACAATTGGGCCCATAATATGGCTGCCTCTTGACAAGATATGGACAGTTTTCTCTTCTGCTGCAGTTTGCAAAACTGTGTATTGTGACCACTTAATGGAAACAATAAAAGTGGCCACTGTAGGCAGATAACCTCTATAGACAGGAACACAACCAAACGTGTGTATATGAATCACCTGAAGCACACAAGAAAAGTGGCCACTATAAACAGGTGACCTCTATAGACAGGTTCAATAACACTGCTTTGTTGTAAGGGATCACATGAGGTGACCACTAAAGGCAGGTTGAATGATATAGACAAATGGCCACTTAGAAAGGTTTGACTAGTGAACAATAATTTAGGAAATATTTAATATATCCATATTTGAAGGATATTCATATGCAATGTTATTGAAAGTTCACAAAGATACAGAAAATATTAATGCATTAATTTAGATATAAACAGAAACGTAAATGTTTAAAAATCCCCTCAGACTTTTGATTCCATGGTCACAGAAAATCTAGGCACAGTGATGTTGCATGTAACATATGAAGCCAATTCTTCATCAAACAATAATGATTTTGACCAGTATGAAGGTTATGTAAATTGTCTTCTTAGAAGCTGTTTACCAGAGTACATTTTTACCTACCTAGAACAAGCTAGTTCAGGATTTCATGTGAAAAGTCTTACAGTTTTGGGGAATGATGTTAATGTGCTTTTGATTGAAGCATGTATACTCTCAATGTATGTCTGAAGAATTTGAAATCAAATGAAAATAAATCCATGTTTTATTGGAAGGTGCATTAACCTCACCAAAAAAAAAAATCTGTGAATTTATCCTAATTTTGAATTTGAATTGCTGAAAGTGCATTGTCAATTATTAGCTACAACAATGTAAGTGATTATATCCCTCATAAGAATGTTCTAGCCGTGTGATTGGTCGATAGTACGTCATGTGATCAAAAATAGATTAACTATGTATTTTGCATGACGTCATTTTACTATTTATCCCAGGGCAAAATAGTAAAAGAGATATTGATATTATCGCTCCATCGATTCGCGTATGTACAACTCGCCCAATCCTCCCGCAGAAAATTTTTGCAATAAAAAGCTAAATGCCAATAGGATAACACGCAAATCTGGTGAGTTGCCGGCAAGGCACAGAAGTGTATGACAGAAGCGGCAAATTTGAGATCGATATCATAATCGGACGACTAATTTGGAGACAATTATCCGGGAAATATGTAATGCTGAATTTGTTTGTATAATAACAATAATAAGTTTGCCTTTGCTAGGATAGGATGAATGAGGCTTCAACTTGCATTCATTCTCTCATTCATTCATTCTCTCATTCACTCATTCACTCATTCACTCACTCACTCACTCACTCACTCACTCACTCACTCACTCACTCACTCACTCACTCACTCACTCACTCACTCACTCACTCACTCACTCACTCACTCACTCACTCACTCACTCATTCATTCATTCTCTCATTCATTCATTCATTCATTCATTCAGTGCCCTGTTACTAGGATTTCTTTCTTTGAATAAAAAAGGGACCGTTTTAAATGAGGGATATAAAACAAATATACCATGGCTTTTTTCGAGGCCCCATTTGAATATATGATGATGATGATGATGATGATGATGATGATGATGATGATGATGATGATGATGATGATGATGATGATGATGATATATAACATGATCATCATCTTCATCATCATATTCATCATCCCCCCCCCCCCCTCCACCGCAATGATGATGATGATGATGATGATGATGATGATGATGATGATATATAACATGATCATCATCTTCATCATCATCTTCATCATCCCCCCCCCCCCCCCTCCACCGCAATGATGATGATGATGATGATATAACATGATCATCATCTTCATCATCCCCCCTACACCCCAATTCCACCTCCTTGCAAAGAAATCATCGGACTTTGTAACAGGGCACTGAATGGATTATGAACTAGAAGGCCGACAAAGTCAGCATACCCACGCCTCCCATTAGCCCTGTTCTACCCCTTCGTCGGCCTCAACCCAGTCTAGATGTATTCAATATGTAAAAATGAACATCTGTTCATCTTCACATTAGTGTCGGGTCAATAATAATTATTAAACTAGAAGGCCGACAAAGTCAGCATACCCACGCCTCCCATTAGCCCTGTTCTACCCCTTCGTCGGCCTCAACCCTGTTTTGCTTACCGATGCATCCTAAAAACATAGTGATCAACCGTTGAACAGAACGAGTGTATGAACTGTATGTTTATCTTAAGCGTATAAGTTTAAATTGCATGTAAATTGTCCACTTGAGAGGATCATCACCATTGTTCTGGTCATTGGGCCAGGATGTGTGCATTAATGCCATTAATTATTATTTTGCGACTGCAACTGGCGAACTGCAGTGGGGCAATTCCACGGTAACGGAAGGACATTCAGACGCAATTTTCGAAATTCAATCAAATAATTCCAGGATCCTGTTTCAATCCATTTTCCCCTATTTTCCTGATTCTAACCAGTCTAGATGTATTCAATATGTAAAAATGAACATCTGTTCATCTTCACATTAGTGTCGGGTCAATAATAATTATTAAATAAATAAATGTATTTTTCGGAAACTTACCAATTTCTTGGCGCTTCAAAGTTCAGATCAGCGTGTTGCAATTCAATTCCGTTCCGTATTAATTAACCCGGAATCGAAAGTACCGTACCATAACATATGGTACCGTGCGCGCGATCGCGATGCACACCTGGACTAAACTTGTTAGTTGCTGCTCGATTGGATTCAGCGAGGTTACCGTACCGCGCCTATAACGTGCAGATATTATTTAGGCACACACGTGCATTAAATACATACTCAAACTTCAAGGTTCCACAGAATTTGCAGGGGTCAACCAATCATCACCAAAATCTAATCGATTCTTCCATGTCACTATCCAAACATTCCCTGAAAATTTGGTGCAAATCCGTTCACCCGTTCTCTAGTTATCTTGTACACAAACAAAAAAAAAAAAAAAAAAAAAAACAGACAAACAAACAAACAAACAAACAAACAAACATACGGAACCCTTTACATAACCCCCTGCCGATTTCATCGGCGTGGGTAATAAATAAATGTATTTTTCGGAAACTTACCAATTTCTTGGCGCTTCAAAGTTCAGATCAGCGTGTTGCAATTCAATTCCGTTCCGTATTAATTAACCCGGAATCGAAAGTACCGTACCATAACATATGGTACCGTGCGCGCGATCGCGATGCACACCTGGACTAAACTTGTTAGTTGCTGCTCGATGAACAGCGCGAGCGAGGTTACCGTATACGTACCGCGCCTATAACGTGCAGATATTATTTAGGCACACACGTGCATTAAATACATACTCAAACTTCAAGGTTCCACAGAATTTGCAGGGGTCAACCAATCATCACCAAAATCTAATCGATTCTTCCATGTCACTATCCAAACATTCCCTGAAAATTTGGTGCAAATCCGTTCACCCGTTCTCTAGTTATCTTGTACACAAACAAACAAACAAACAAACAAACATACGGAACCCTTTACATAACCCCCTGCCGATTTCATCGGCGTGGGTAATGAATGGGGAACTAGAAGGCCGACAAAGTCAGCATACCCACGCCTCCCATTAGCCCTGTTCTACCCCTTCGTCGGCCTCAACCCTGTTTTGCTTACCGATGCATCCTAAAAACATAGTGATCAACCGTTGAACAGAACGAGTGTATGAACTGTATGTTTATCTTAAGCGTATAAGTTTAAATTGCATGTAAATTGTCCACTTGAGAGGATCATCACCATTGTTCTGGTCATTGGGCCAGGATGTGTGCATTAATGCCATTAATTATTATTTTGCGACTGCAACTGGCGAACTGCAGTGGGGCAATTCCACGGTAACGGAAGGACATTCAGACGCAATTTTCGAAATTCTTTTTACTTTTGTATAATCAATCCATTTTCCCCTATTTTCCTGATTCTAACCAGTCTAGATGTATTCAATATGTAAAAATGAACATCTGTTCATCTTCACATTAGTGTCGGGTCAATAATAATTATTAAATAAATAAATGTATTTTTCGGAAACTTACCAATTTCTTGGCGCTTCAAAGTTCAGATCAGCGTGTTGCAATCCGTTGCAATTCAATTCCGTTCCGTATTAATTAACCCGGAATCGAAAGTACCGTACCATAACATATGGTACCGTGCGCGCGATCGCGATGCACACCTGGACTAAACTTGTTAGTTGCTGCTCGATTGGATTCAGCGAGGTTACCGTACCGCGCCTATAACGTGCAGATATTATTTAGGCACACACGTGCATTAAATACATAGTGATACTCAAACTTCAAGGTTCCACAGAATTTGCAGGGGTCAACCAATCATCACCAAAATCTAATTGATTCTTCCATGTCACTATCCAAACATTCCCTGAAAATTTGGTGCAAATCCGTTCACCCGTTCTCTAGTTATCTTGTACACAAACAAACAAAAAAAAAAAAAACAAACAAACAAACAAACAAACAAACAAACATACGGAACCCTTTACATAACCCCCTGCCGATTTCATCGGCGTGGGTAATGAGCCGGAATGAGCTGACTGCATAATTATATCGCTGTGGCGCCCGGCGTCATATCCCCGGCCCGCGCCGCCGGCCGGCCGGGCGGGCCGGCCCGGCCGCCACCGTTTGAACGTCGCGCGCGCTCTACTGCTGCTGCTTCGATTTTTTTGGACCTCATCGAAGCCAAACAAAGAAATGGCCGGAAATTTTTGGCAGAGTTCTCACTGGTATGAATTTAAACAGCTTCGCTTCGCATACTCATTAATATAACGATCATGTGTGTAGAAATTATGTTTGTTTTATTCTTAATTGTGATTTTAATGTTTAATCCATAGACAATTATCCTTGTTTGATCAGTGTAGTCCCACTCGTACTAAAACATGTAAGTACGTGTTGTTATGACTCAAATGACTCGAATTAATGTATCGGGCAATGATTACGGTATGTGAATGAATGAATGAATGCATACAAATGGAAATAAATTGATCAATAACTGGAGTTTAATGACATTGAATGATGGAAATCTTTCCAACGTATGATGACACTTACAACAATTGCAAGTGTTTTATGAAACGGGCCAAAATTGGTTTGGTTTCAAAATTTGTCCAAAAGGCAAAATGACTTTGCAATTCCTACACTCGATTTTCTCTATCTTGCAAAAACAATGATGCTGTGAAGAGCCCTAAACTACAACTTCACCATCTATCCCTTTCATTTTGTACTGAACAACAACTTTCATTGAATATCAAATTCAAATATATTATTATTAATATAAACCTGTATAAAACTCCACAAAAATTACTTTGAGTTTGAGCTTCCACATTTATCTTCTACCGTGTTGTTTAACTTAGTTTACTTATGGTAAGAGAAGAATAAAAATGGGTTAGATCTTTTCAAATGCCCCTTTAGTATGAAGATATCTATCATTGATAATAATTCATCTCAAGAGCGTCTACAGACGGCCATACACGTCATACTGTAATTAGTTATAAAAGCTGACAGAAATTTTTGCTTTTTTAAACCAGGAAAGCAGTGTTCTTTTTCAATGAAACTTTCACACATCATTCAGACATATCTTACAATGATTGGTATAGGGTTGAAGTCTCACATGTCATTTTGGGCAATATCTGACACTTTACAGGTGCACCTTTAAAGGGATCTAGTAACTTTGTTGACATGTGTAAAAAGTGATGAATATGGTTGATGCAATGTATATTATTGTTATCTCATATGTCGACAGGGTATTGTGTGAACATTTCAAGTCAAATGGACATTGCATGGCCAAGTAATGAGCGAAAATGCAAAGTGATATTCAATAACTCACTGCACTCACTTTGTACACAGAAGAAAAACTCGCCCGGAGTTTTTCTTATCTGAATACTTCGATCGTACATATCTTTGTAACGAAAGGGAAATTTGAAACACCGAAACCTGTCCCGTGATTTGATTGTTAATACGAATACAACAAGGTATGAGGGAACCGCTAGAATGAACATTTTATTTTGAGGATTTGGACAATGTTACTAAGTCCCTTTAAGGTTTACAAGGAGATGTCATTGTAAATGTGTATACTAATATAAACAGCATTGTATAATATTCTACTTAACACTGAATAAAGAATTAACAATACACATGTATGTGTATCTCTGTAGACAAGCATGTTAGTTTCCTAGTTAAATGAACATCACAATATGATCAACCAGATTTTACTTGTATCACATTTTTTCTGAACTTGCAAAAGTCTCTAACTAATTATACCGAACATTGTACTTATAACTTTTTTTTCTTTTTTTTTTCTACACCTGCAAAAGTATCTACATCCAGAAAATATTTTCAGGAAAAAACATATATTATGACATGTAAGCCCAGCACTGGCATAGCTTTAAGGTGGTACAGGGGCAAACCTCTTTCCATTAACCTGTTTCTTACAAGTTTATGAAATTCCCATAGACTTTGTACACAACCCACTCGGTCCCTGTAGTCAAGGGGTTAATGGGACCAAAATCAGTCAAAAGAAACAAATTGTACACAATTTCAAATAAAAATAGAGAAATGTGTACATGTAGAATTGCCTACAATCGCAAGTGCCGTGTTCCCTAATCAGAAAAGCCGCACTATGCCACTGTGATATATATTGCAAGTAATTCAGGTTTGTTCACAGACTAATTGTTAAGATAAAATGAGAAGATTTACCTTAAAAAAACAAAGGAGTGAAACACCAATTCATTGTTTATAGTTATACCACGTTTATATAAGAAGTAAAACAATCTTTCCATATATATACAGGGTTGATCTCCCAGTGGTGGTCAACAACAAGAATTTCATTGAAATACCATCTTTTGGCATTATTCCTTTAGCAATATACAATGCTCAAAATACACACAGGCCCGCTGGCCCAGGGCTACTAAATATTAGCCTAGGGCAAGGCTCGACACTCGCACTGGCCCGCTGGCCCGGGGCCAGTGAAATTGCACTTGGGGCCAGCAAAATGTATAAAAGTCATATTTTGGTGGCCCGATCGGTCAAGAAGAATTTCAACCCGACATTGACAAAATTTAAAAATCTTGTGTTTTTTTATTTCGTGCTTCATCTGTAATCACATGTTTGATTAGGAAAGAGCGATATTTTTTATAGTAAAAAGCTTACTCGTGAAATACAATATTGGGGCCAGTAAATAATCTTTTGGGCCACCAGAATAGGGGAAGAAACTATTTCACTGGCCCGACCGGGCACTGACTAAAAAGGTGAGTGTGGAGCCCTGCCTAGGGCCACAACAATTAATTGATGCTAAATTCCACTGGCCGAATGAGCAACCAAATATATCAGAATTTGTAATGCTTTTCTTTGTTTGGGGCAACCAGCTTCAGGTTCCAGGCCACTAGAATTTGAAAAATCTTGTATTTACCTGCTCAACTGTGTCTCAAGGCAAAAAAGTTCATTCTAGCATTACTATAGATGGAATTGAAGCAGGCACAGCACAAGCAGTTTTGTGATGGCCTGGGGCCAGTTGTTACAAAATTGATGTTGGCCAATATAATTTAATAAAAGTTGTATTTTAGTGGCCCAATCAGGCAGCTAGTTATCAAACTTACAATTTAACAGTTCATGATGAATAATTCTTGTATATTTCCATGTACAATCCTCATCCATTTAAGTAAAGTATAGTGTTTATCAGCGAGTGAGCTTATTATTAAAAGACAGTAAACAAATTAAATCTAACCATGATGTCGGTTTCGGACCATCCAAAAATAAGAGAAAGTATTTTTATTGGTCCGACTTTGCGGACTGGGCAACTAGCAAAATAACAGTTAGTGTGGAGCCCTGATTAAAGCGTTTCCATGTTAAAGTGATCCATTAACTTTGTATTTAATCCAACCAAAATCACTTGGAGCTTTCACACTTCCCTTGTACCTTGTTGTTTGGCTTTGGTAACAGAAGAATGACATGGGTTTTGATTTTTTAAATGTCTCCCTATTTATCAAGATATTTTAAGTTTGAATTTGAAAGCGTCATTGCTTTTGACTGTAGTATAGTGTATCGGAATTTGGATACTCAATCGTCCATAGTAGAATTCAGATTCTTCATGCGAATGATGGGGATAAAATCGGACATTGATTTTGTCTGTTTTCACTAGGTAAACATTCTTTTTCTATAAAAAAATCTCACATATCATTCTCAAGAATCGTACAATGAAATTGGTTTATATAATATGATTGAAGTCTCAAATATTACTTTTGGGAAAAAATACTTTAATCGACCACTTTAACAGAATGAGTGAAACAGCCAAGTTCCGTTTGTATTCTTCGTTTGGTACCCAACATAGTGGACTGAACGTGGTTGGCTATCAAATTGTGGGTCGGTCCATTCAAGGGCAGGGGTGTCCACTCCGTGCCGATACAAGGTCACTGTACCCTGGGTGTACATCAAGCGAAATCGGGTATAAGCATCCTGATCCAGGAACGTTCCATATGCTTTTGCCTTCAAGGTGCACAACAGCGGATCACATCTCCTGATCACTGACTGATTGTTTTTAAGGTTTCCGATAACTGGTGTAAAGAGAGAATCATTACATTTCATGTAAGTCAGGTTGATGTTGGACAGTTATGAGCTACGGTGTGTGTGTGTGGGGGGGGGGGGGGGGGGTGGCGGCCTGTGCCCCCCCCCCCCTCCCCCCCTTCCCAACCACCCTCTCCCAATAATTTGTCAAAATCAATACAAAACATAAGGGGAAAGGTTTACAAAATGAAGAACATAGGCAATTGTTAATGTATTTGGTTCAAAATGTTGTTGAAGTAAAACAATTTATGGTGAACATTACCTCAACATTATCATGTCTCATATTATATAGGGCGCCATGTAGAACAAAAGACAAAGATGTAGCACTTGGAAGAGAGAAATATGCATACCATCTAGGACAATTATCATCAGAGCATACTAGCTAGACAGCCTGTAGTCCTAGGGTGGTCAACATTTCTTTCCAATGCCTTGGGTGTTGTTCATGTATTAGGACGCATGATTGCAAGCTTGAATCACAAATATGATTGCGTATTGAGGATTATAAATAGACAATAGATAGAAAAAGTAGATCAGATCATGAGATGTTAGTTCGAAACAACCCAATGGCCCAGCGCTTGTGTCCTTAAGCAAGGCATTTAATCATACTTAATCATATTTGCCATTCAGACTTGTAATTATGCAATCTTATACATGAACATCACCCAGATGTTTAAATGTAGAGATAAAGACCTACTGATCTGGTAGGCCAGCTCTCCCGGGGGACCCTGCGTGCTGGACAGAAGGATACTGGCAGTTTTCGCGACCATCACAGAGAAGTTGAGGTTGATGACATCGCATTCGATGCGTGGTAGACCCCAGCAGTGGTCTTGGCCAATAAGCGTCTTCAGCTCTGCTCCAGGGTGATATTCAGTGCAGATCGCTTTAAACAATTAGAGACAAAATGTGTAGAATGAAATTTTTAAAATGGCATTACATTTGATGCGGAGCAGACCCCAGCCATGGTCTTGGCAGAAAATGTCTTCAGCTCCGCACCAGGGTGAAATTCAGTGCAGTTGTTGGATTTAAGGCAATGCTAGAAATTAACCTTTTTGCCTTGTGGCACAGTCGGGCAAGTAAAAAACAAGATTGTTTAACTTTGAGTGGCCCTAAACGTAAATCTGGTGGCCCTAAACAAAGAAAAACATAACAATTCTGTTAAATTTGGTTGCCCGAACGGGTCAGTAGAATTTAGGATCAATAAAATTTGGTGGCCCGGAGCTAATTTTTAGTGGCCCCGGGCTAGCGGACCTATGCTAATTTAGAGCACTGAATAAGGTTATGTTAATTTTTTTTTTAAATCAAGATTGATAACATCACCTTTGACAACATTATGGATATGGTTTTGTAATTCAGAAAATTGGTTTTGTTATTATCTTCAGATAAAATCAGAAGTTGAACAAGCTCTAAGTTACTTGCATTTTCGGCAGATTATTTATTTCATAGATTTTTTAATCAAACAAGATTTTATTTTTGTTATGTAACATTTTTCTTGTGGTCCTTTGCTTCTAGTTTTAGTTAAACTACAGTAAAACTCCCGTGTATAAGGCACACTTTTTTCCCCGTCGGAAAAAATTTCAAAGAGGGGGGTGCGTCTTATACACAGGTGCAGCAAAAACAAAAACAAAAAACATATATTTTTTTTTTTTTGAAATTATTTTTTGGGACACTCTGTAGTCATGTTCAATGCATATTATAATAATAATGGTATTTATTCAACAAAATGTCACATTCGCAGCTACAAGCTGAATTGCAGTGTCATTTGCAACAATATTTACAAACATGGAAATAACGTTGATAATAATAATATTTTCTATTTATATAGCGCCTAATATGATTGATAACCATCTCTTAGCGCTTTACAATTATATTATTACCCCGGTTATTGGATGCATACTTCAATCAATCCAGCACACAAAGTGCACGTTTATTCCACTCCCTGGGGAGCATTCCAGCCAGGCAACCTCGAAGGTGCACACAATGCTAAGGAACTACGTTCCATCCTTCCGGGTACCCATTTATACACCTGGGTCGAGAGAAGCAAATGTGGATAAATTGTCTTGCTGAAGGACAAACGGAGTGGGCAGGGTTCGAACTCGGATCTTGTGATCGGAAAGCGCGCGCTCTACCGATCTTGCCACACCACGTCCACCATGAATTAATGAACTCACGAGGTATAAAGAAACGTTAATATATTATATACAATAATGATTGACAAAAGATCCTTATTTTCCATGACCACTGAAGCAAATCGAATAGGGTTTTCTGCAAGATGTAGGTAATAAGTTATAGTTTCATACCCAAAAATATCATTCTGATTGACTGTTGTAATTAATTTTGGGACATGTTGTAGTTACATACGAGTGGTTGGTTTGTTTGGTTGAGCCTGGGGCCCTGGACAAAAAGTAAACTTACCCGTGTAGTTGGCCTGACTACAAGCAAATCCATCCAAGGTTTCATGGCAGATTGACCCGTTTCCACAGGGGCTGGAATAACAAGCTAAAATCAAATGAGAGATTGATACAAAATTAAAACAAATTATTAAGTATTTATGTGAAAGTAGGGTCGAACCAGATTTATTAATAAAGAAATGAAAATGAATCTAGTGATCCATTAAATTTGACAAATTCCACCACAATTTTAAATAAAATCACCCAATCAGCAAAAAGGGTAACACAGAGCTCAACACTAGCACTTGCCCGCTTGACCAGGGCAAGTAAAAAATAGTGTAAAGCAAATAATATGTCATGCATTGTCTAGTTTGCTTGCCCGATCAAGCAACTTAATAGTTGTTCAACTACGGGAGAACAATACTGTACGTTTAATTTCATTTGTTAAAATCATATAGATGTAAAAGGGCAAGTAAGTTTAATACTGTGGCAAGTGAAATTTCAAAATGTATGACTCAACTTGCCCGAATGGGCCAGTACAGAAAAAAAGCTAGTGTGGAGGCTTGGGTAACATAATAGCATATAATAATATAATGATATTATAAGATGTGCCATGCCCCCCCCCCCCCCCTCCCCCCACCTCCAATCAGTCAACCACACTACGCCACTGATTCCATGGTTATAACTGCCTTAGTTTGTAAATGAGCTAGGGTCAACCTGGGCATTTCTTCGCTGGAGGGTAATTTTTGCACACTCATTGCTAATTAAAAAGGCTTCTCTATAGTGTCACGCCCAAACCACCCCGGATCTCATTTTATAATGATAGCCACTACAAATAAGAAATAAAATATCAATCGAGCCTACCAGGTAATGCGCAGTAAATCTGTCTACTGAACACATCTCCCATTGTTGTCATGGTAACCATTGGTAGCGAGTGCATCAGCTTTGGAACTAGTTGCAAAGTTTGTCCATTCGCAGAAATAGATTGACATTTCTCTGATGATACGGTTTCACCTGTGTGAAGTTGAAGTGGTAGAAAACAACATTTAAATTTAACAAAGTTATTAATGTAAGGCCATGAAAAATAAATGGTTGGAATGGCGTAACCCGCCCGCCCCTAAAAATACCGGCGCTAATGCACGCCGACCCTAGAGGTTTTTTCTGAATTTTATTTTTAAAAAAAAAATTTTAACAAAAAATAAAAAAATAAATACAAAAATTGCAATAGAATTTGCAATTGCAATGTGTTTTGTGTGTGTTTTTGTGTATTTGTGCGGAAAAAAAAAAGAAAAAGAAAAAAAAATCCCTACCGACCTACCCTAATTTTTGGTTGCCCATTACGCCAATCAAACAAATTTTTTTTTTTTGGCCTAATGGATGTTATTTGTTGTTCTCCGTACATGATACATGTATATTAACTGGGTTGTAATCAGTCCTGATGACATAAAATGGTAATGTGAAGGCGGGGTAGCATAATATGCCTAGAACAATACAAACAAATATATATGGCAATGAATTATTTCTCATTTTGGTTACTAAAAATAAATTTCTCTCTGCTTGTTTTCACGAATTCATGGAAGAATATCGATGGGCCAACTACTTTCGAATTTGTAAGCTCATAAATTTGCTTTGTTATTAAGAAAATTAGAATTTTGTAAAATGTTCATTTTACAAAAGTCAAAATGGCTACAGCTTGCAAGTGAAGTCACTATCGATAGCAATTGCGAAACGATACAAAAAATCGGAGCATACTTCATCCTGTCATAACTGCTTTATTGCTCTACAATTTGGGCTCAGATTTTTGCTCATGATCGTTCATATTCACTTCATTCTATAGCAAACATCACGTTTCTGGGGTGGAGTAACCCTTTTTAAGTAAACAGTGTTCTTTTTCTATGAACATCCACACATCATTCAGAAGAATCTTCTGATGATATTGGTATATGATTGAAGTCTTATCTAGTATATCACTCTTGGAAAAATCTTATGAAGTTAATGGATCACTTTAATTTAAACGAAAAGTCAAACTCACCTATTATATTTGACTCTGAGGCTGAAAAAATGCTAGTTAATAGCAACATTGATGTGATTCTCGCCCAATGCTAGTGGTTGCAGGGGAAAGATGGCAGAAAGAATAATGTGGTACTTTGTTACAAATTGCATTGCAATATGGACAAAAACAACAAACGTTTCTCACATCACATTGAACTGAACTGTTCTTTGAACAAAGAGTATATAGGCCAATTTATATATTATGTGACTGGCTATAGCAAAACCCTGTTGTCGGTAATTCATGTTTTGAAGAAATGGGCATTTCAAGTTCACATAATGTGTGTAAAAGACTTATGATTGTAAAATTGAAACAATCCTATCTTCGCCAATTTGTCAAATTTGTTAAACACAACGCCAATTTGTTAACACAAAGCATCAAATGTAAGCTTTGAGGCCTTTCTAATGTATGAAAATCTACATTTTGATTTTTACCGACAAGTGCAGGGTTTCGCTTTAGCCGGTCACATATGCAACAGTATTATTAGACAGGTTACCGTTAATTACTAAGTATTTAAAGGATTTTGGTTAATGTAGATTTCTTGTCATGATGCATACATGTATGAGGGCAATATATGTCACTTTAAAACCAAATATCAGCATTGAGAATGTTATCATGTAATTCATTTATATAAGCCAAATTAATTGATCAATATTGTTGAAATAGTTTAAGAAAAGGGCTTACAAGCAAGTAAGCCACACAAAAAAAGCAGTGCCTTTGGGGGGGGGGGGGGGGGGGGGGGGGGGGGGGGCGGGGAAGCTCAGGTCCATTACATGGGCATTACATGTTTATACAATATGCAAATTATATCAATGTGGTTGGCCTAGATTACACACTATATAGCTATATAGCATTATTATTTATCAAATTAATTGAATGCATTATGCAGGCTATTTGTACAAACAAATTATAAAATGTGGGTATGCCATTGTATGAATAAAGGCAATAAATCAAGCTAAATAAGTGTATTACTCGTGTTATTTTTTATTATAATTATTAGTTATAATATTGAGAGCAAAATAGTAAAAACTAGGGTATATCATGAGGCAAATATAATGCAGACGAAAATTAAAACGATCATTTAAATCATTGTCACTGAATAAAAGCAGTCATGTGGTAATTTAGATTCATTCATTATATTTTTACAATTATATAAAGTAATACATGTCATAGCAAATTTACATTTAAAGGTAAATGCCAGTTTTGGAAACGCCCCCCTCTCAAAAAAATGAAATGGAAGCTCTTATTACCAATAATGTGAAAGAATATAATTGTACTAATATAGGATTATCCAAATTTGGCCAAGAAACCGCCTACTAATTGATATATTTGCAAAATGATAACTTGATCTGCTGCAGATAGAGATCGCCAACTCCGGAATCGCCCATACGCTACGTACAATGACCACGTGCGAGTACACGAGGTGTTCTTTTTTACGGGCTTGTCCCCAGCTTGTCGATATCTCCCCCAGCGCTAGCGGCGTGGACAGGTCCGAACTGGCGATGGATTTATAAATTTCACAGGCGGATATTGGATTTATTCCGATATTTCTGTATTTAACGATGCTTAGGTTCCGATTTTAACACACAAGCCCTATTTCAATACTTATTCAACAATAATGATCAATATAGATGTATTCGGCTTCTTTCCCAAAACTGGAATTCATCTTTAAGTAATGAAAATAACAAAAATAATATGTTGTCACTTACCATGGTAGCTGCAAAGTTTGTACAGACTTGTAGGGAAGTTGAAAACAATTTTGACAGATAAATACTTAAGCGCTAAACATACTACATGATAGATGGAAAACACAACAAATCAGATTGCGACGGCGAAGGCTCTAATTTATAGCAATATTAAAGGGGTACCCAGCCAGTGGCGTAGCACCAGAGGGGCACGGGGTAAGGGAGACGGGGCATTTGCCCCCTCCCCCCAATTATTGACAAAAACCATAAAAACATATTGGTCAAATCTTTATATAAAGAAATGGATAAAGTGTGCCCCCTCCCTAAATAATCTGTGTGCCCCCCCCCCCCCCCCCCATCAGTCCAACCATGCTACATCACTGTACCTAGCTACTGACCCAAACATTAACATAAAAATAAAAACAATTATTGTATGCTGTTAATTAATAATGTCCTCCAATAAGTTCGCCTACGCATCACCACTGATAAATAATCTAACAATAATAATAATGATATCATTAGTTTAATGTGTTTACTCCAGGATAGCCCCTTCAAAAGCCTTTTCACTGTTGTATCAGACGGCCCTGATTGTGATGGGCCTATATGATGTAAATAGGTCTAATTAGCTTGATTAGCTTTTTAATTAGTTATAGAATTGTCACTTGTTACCTGTGAATACCTGCGATGGTCTGCAGAAGACAAATTGGAGAAGATAGAGAAATCATGTCAAAATTAACTTTTGATCATATTTGGCCAATAGCCATATTTTTGTTGTTGTATGAGGCAGTATCCCAAATTATGAATCACGAAATGGTTTCAAAATTGTGTTTGATGATCTCTCTTATTGAATAATCATTTTGAACAAACATCACACTCATATTTTTAAATAAAAAAGTGGTTACAACTTTATGTGTCTGGAGGGCGCCCTCTAGTGTCAATGGTTGCTTTTTCAAAGAAAACAGCCCTGTAACTTAGCAGTTTGTGTGTGTTTTCTACCATTCAAGCGTCATTGGATTATAATTGTTAGTTTTTAATGATAACTTACAAGTTTTAGTTACTAAAATTCTGTTTGACCAGAAGTGTACTATTCGTTAGCCTTCACCTAGATCTATGCCTTTTTGACCTCCAGCCTATCTACAGTAGGGCAGATCCATTTAGCCTGGAGAATGGGTTTCATTTCAATCACAAAAATTGCTTTGTATTTTATACATTTGTAAAAAGGCGTATTAAAAAGGACAGGCATCCATTTAGTCTGGAGATTGGGTACGTGAGTTTTATTTCAATAACATTTGTTTTCGAAAATAATATCGCTAATGATATTCGTTTGTCTCGCAATGTATGGTCAAACTAGGAATCCAAAAGATCATGACGTTTCGTGTGCCGCTGCAACACTTTGTCAAAAGAGAGTGTGTTTTGGAGCCACGGTAGAGCATAAAAACCGAATGTCTACATTAGATTATATCATTTGACAAAGTATTGCAGCGGCATACGAAACGTCATGATCTTTTATATTCCTAGTTTGACCATACATTGCGAGACAAACGAATATCACTAGCGATATTATTTCCGATACTATATCCGCAATGGATTATATATTTACTATTATTGATTGAACATACGGGCGCCTTGCCCCGAAATTGATACGTAGATATGAGCGTTGTAGCAAGAAGGTGGCTCTGTTCTACCGTGGGTTGGGATCAGCCGTTGGGGGCCGGTTTGGTCGGGTAGTGTCATGGCGACGTATCGTACGCTGGTTCGGCAGGCGGGCCGCACCAGTGTTCCGTTGATTGGTTGAGTGCCCGTGTGCACCGGCCAATAGATGCGGTCTGTTGCTGACCTATCGGGAACGCACTCGCTTATGCGAGAGTGTGTTTTGGAGCCACGGTAGAGCATAAAAACCGAATGTCTACATTAGATTATATCATTTGACAAAGTATTGCAGCGGCATACGAAACGTCATGATCTTTTAGATTCCTAGTTTGACCATACATTGCGAGACAAACGAATATCACTAGCGATATTATTTCCGAAACATTTGTTTTGTTTATAAATTGAAAAAAAGGTGTAAAGGAGTCGAGGGCAGACGTCCATTTTGTGTTGAGATTGAGATTATGCGTGGGTGTCATTGGAATAATAAAATTATTTTTTATGCCTCCGCCAACGAAGTGGCCGGAAGCATTATGTTTTCGGGTTGTCCGTCCGTCCGTCCGTCCGTACGTACGTACGTCCATCCGTCCGTCCGTACGTCTCGTTTTCGTTCTCGCGATATCTCAAGAACCGGTTGACGGATTAATTTCAAACTTGGTATGAGTGTACATATTGGGGTGACAATGATCTGATTAGATTTTAGGGGTCATGAGGTCAAAGGTCAAGGTCACAGGAGTCTATATATATGCAAAAATGCCTCGTTATCGCGATATCTCAAGAACCGGTTGACGTATCAATTTCAAACTTAGTATGAGTGTACATATTGGGGTGGCAATGATCTGATTAGATTTTGGGGTTCATGAGGTCAAAGGTCAAGGTCACAGGACTCAATATACACCGTGTCCCAGAAAAAACGAAACCGGGTTTCATGGCAGAAATTTTATGTTATAATGAATAATTTCCTTGATGATATATATATGTCTGAAAAGCTATGTGTCTCTTCTTTTATTTGATATACAACTTATGGCACATAATTCACGCATGACTGAATTAGAACGATAGAAAGTGGTGTTACCAAAATTCAATTTGCGCGCAGAAATTGCAAGTTTGGGTGAGGTTTTGGGGAGAGTTTTAAGAGTAGTAAACATACTTATTTTGAAAAAGGACAGACACCGCATGAAAATTCATAATTTTATCTTTTATATGACACCTCATGATTACAAAATAAATTATATATGCCAGAGAACGAATACAATGAAAACATGCTTGATTCCAGCCCAAATGAGTAACTTTCCTGATCTAGCCTGTTTCCTGATCCCCATGTTTGTGTAAATTCACTCATGCATCAAAGTCCATTGTCAGCTGCTAGTCAGGAAAGCTGAGCGACTTCTTACTCAACTTTGACTCATTCGGGCAGAAATCAGGCATGTTTTCATTGTACTCGTTCTCTGGCATAAATCATTTATTTTTTGAGCATGAGGTGTCATGTAAAAGATAAAAATATGAACTTTTATGTGGTGTTTGTCCTTTTTTTAAATAAGTACGTTTACAACTCTTAAAATTCACCCAAACTTCAAATTTATGCGTGCAAATTGAATATTGGTAACACCAATTTCCATTATTTTAATTCAGTCATGCTTGAAGTATGTGCCATAAGTTGCACATCAAATGAAAGATGAGACACAGAGCTTTCCAGGCATATATATATCATCAATTAAATTATTCATTATGACAGAAAATTTCTGCCATGAAACCTGGTTTCGCTTTTTCTGGGACACGGTGTATGTGCAAAAATGCCTCATTCTCGCGATATCTCAAGAACCGGTTGACGGATCAGTTTCAAACTTGGTATGAGTGTACATATCAGGGTGGCAATGATCTAATTAGATTTGGGGGGTCATGAGGTCAAAGGTCAAGGTCACAGGACTCAATATATATATGCCAAAATGGCTTGTTATGGCAAAATTTCAAGAACTAAATGTCAGATTTCAATCAAACTTGGTACTTGAATGTTTCTTAGGGAGCCAATGTAGCCGTCAAAGTTTGGGGTCATATGGTCAAGGTCACAGGACTCAAAATATATGAAAACTATTAACGAAATTAATTCAGTGCATGTTAATTTGGGCTTGCTATTAAAATTGTGTGATAGTGGAGGCATAATTTTCGATTGCGCGCAGTCGAAGATCCATCTAGTTATCTATTAAAATAAAATTGTAACTGGTGGACAGTACATGTAAATTATTAATGAAATAATAATTATTATTATGGTAATTGATACTCAGCATGACAAGCTTTGTCCATCAAAATTGCACATTGCTCTCTGTACCTTGACCAAAAATAATCTTAATGGGGTTTTCTTTTATCAATTTGACCTCTGGTCAGTGGAGTAAAACATGTTGGAAAAGAGACCACAACAAAGCTTGGCTTAGAACATTAGATTTCAATAACAAAATTAGTTTTTATCTATTAAATAAAATTGTAACTGGTGGACAGTGAATTATTAATGAAATAATAATTATGATTATGGTAATTGATACTCACCATGACAAGCTTTGTCCCACATCACAATTGCACATTGCTCTCTGTACCTTGACCAAAAATAATCTTAATGGGGTTTTCTTTTATCAATTTGACCTTCTATGGTCAGTGGAGCAAAAGTGACCATTTGTTTTGCCAAGACCTTGACAAAAAAGCTTGGCTTAGAACATTAGAAACAGTACATGATATCATCGGGTGAGAGTTAAAAGGGCATTAAGTCGTTTTGGGGTCAAATTAAGTTCTGCATACCATCTTTTAGGTCAGAGCTTTCTCTTTGTCATGCCAAATTTTCAGATAATTATTATTTGTAAAATTCTAAATTGGGGGACATTTATCAAAAATAACAAGAGCTATACTTATTAGGTTTCTACAAGGCTCCCATATTTAATAGCATGGTTGTCTCCAAAGTACAACAAGTGACATAGTGCCCTTCTCTTTCTCAACCAACAATATATGCCTTCTAGAGTGATGCCATTGTGGTACTGACAAAATATCTTGTTTTCATGGAGAGTGTGTTGAACTTTGTGCATTGGGTGTGTGCACATGCAAAATAATTATTTGTTTAATATGTTTGTTTGTTTGTGTATGTGTGTGTGTGTGTGTGTGCGCGTATGTGTGTGTGTGTTTTTTTTTAGCTGTACGACTGATTACAGAGCAAGAAGAATACATAAAGGCCCTATTCAAATAAATCATAACAATGAGGAATCAATAAAGTCTTATTGTAATTGTTCTATAAACATAACATGAATAAAAAACGTCCTATTAGTAATGCTTGATTACATAATTGTTCTAATTTCCTTCCTGCAGTCAGCAGTGGATTCTGGACAAGCAGGTCTTGGAGAAGGACCGGCAGCAGGACCTAGAGGGGCTGAATGAGGAGGAGTATCAAAAGGTCCTTATCTTCTATGCAGGAGGTAAATAGTACTGCCATTAGCGCTTGGAAGGAATGCTCCCCAGGGAGTGGAGATGGTGCACATATTGTGTGCTGGTTTGCATTGTATCCTATGACCGGGGTAATAATAGTGTAAAGCGCTATGAAACATTTATGTATTTAGCGCTATATAAGAAACGTATTATTATTATTATTATTATTATTTCCATACTGTTTTGTATAGTGGGCTGTGCATGGCAGGTATCAGAGACTTGCCAACACATGCATTGTCTACGCACTCTGTGCTACAAGGAAATTGTGTGTAAGGACCAGTGACAAAACCAACCAAGCTCATGTCTGCAGCACATGCAAATATGCATTTATCATTACATGTCAATAAAATTGGATGTAAACATTGATAGCTGTGCCAAAATTGTTAAATTTTGTGTGAATTTGTAATCAATTTAAATGATTATTATTTTGCTGCCAATTAATAGCCAGACTTTGCCTAAGCTGTTCACACATAGAGATGAATTACAATCAAACCTGTCTTAGCAGCCAACTTGCCTATTGTGGCCACCAAATGTGATCCCTAATACAGAAAAACAGTGTTATTGAACCTGTCTATAGAGGTCACCTGTCTACATTGGCAACTTTTCTTTTTTCCCTTTAATAGGTGGTACTATACACAGGTTTGATTGTAGTTTGACACTCAAAATGATGTAATTTCTCATTATCTACTCAATCATCCAAGCTATAGGAGAACAGCTTAAGGTTCGACAGCAGGTTGTCAGTATTGCTACTACCATACAGAGATGAATTTATATGACATCCAAAATAATGTAATTTCTCTCCTCTATCCAGTCATCCAAGCTATAGGAGAACAGCTTAAGGTTCGACAGCAGGTTGTCAGTACTGCTACTACCATACAGAGATGAATTTATATGACATCCAAAATAATGTAATTTCTCTCCTCTATTCAGTTATCCAAGCTATAGGAGAACAGCTGAAGGTTCGACAGCAGGTTGTCAGTACTGCTACTACCATACAGAGATGAATTTATATGACATCCAAAATAATGTAATTTCTCTCCTCTATCCAGTCATCCAAGCTATAGGAGAACAGCTTAAGGTTCGACAGCAGGTTGTCAGTACTGCTACTACCATACAGAGATGAATTTATATGACATCCAAAATAATGTAATTTCTCTCCTCTATCCAGTCATCCAAGCTATAGGAGAACAGCTTAAGGTTCGACAGCAGGTTGTCAGTACTGCTACTACCATACAGAGATGAATTTATATGACATCCAAAATAATGTAATTTCTCTCCTCTATTCAGTTATCCAAGCTATAGGAGAACAGCTGAAGGTTCGACAGCAGGTTGTCAGTACTGCTACTACCATACAGAGATGAATTTATATGACATCCAAAATAATGTAATTTCTCTCCTCTATCCAGTCATCCAAGCTATAGGAGAACAGCTGAAGGTTCGACAGCAAGTTGTCAGTACTGCCACTATCTACCTCAAGAGATTCTATTCCAAGTAAGACATCACATTCAAATCATAATAATAATAAGTTATATTTATATAGCGCACAATATGAAAATACTTCCCCATGCGCTTTACAATATTACTGATTCATTACAACAAATTACATAAACGAAAATAACAAAAATGAACCTGTAAATCAAACTTATATTTCACATATATTTAAAATATTGTGAGATTATACCATTACGTAGACTAAGATAACAATAAAGAGATAGAAACAAAATGTACACAAATCTAATTCTTAAATAAGTATGTTTTTACCAATTTCTTAAAAGTGATAGCATTAGTATACATGTATTTATAAACATTATATATTCTGGGCGATATGCTCTGCCCTGTATACCAATATCGAGAATAACAAAAACTATACCGACAGACCCTATCAGGTACTTTCCATTGGTAATAACAATCTTTGTTGCAAATGAAAATATGAATGAAATGAAATAATAATAATAGTATGAACATTTATATAGCGCAGCTACTATAAATATATACTCTACTGCGCTTAAATAATTATTTAAAAATGAAATGAAATGGTATGCTTATTTCTTCCCCATTCCTAATACAGAAACAGTCTGAAGAGTATAGACCCACTTCTCATGGCACCCACCTGTCTTTTTCTGGCTTCCAAAGTTGAGGTGGGTATTTAAAGGGAACCAACACCCCAAAGTAATATTCTTATAAACGAAACGTAATAGTTTTTAATTAGTAGTCCATTCCACCAACAAGTTCAGAAAAATTGGTTGCTAGACAGAAGCTGACAGATTATGTACAATTGAAAAACTCATCACCATACTGAAGTAATTGTGTTCATGGGTCTGCAGAAGGAAACTATCTATTGTCTAGGATGTGCGCGTCTTCAGTAGTTCTATTTTCCCCAAACGTACGCATGCATAGAATTGGCGCATATGGTACCATGAGGCCCTGTTGGTTTTGTAAGTGTTGTTGATTAATTGTATTGCTTATAAATTGCACAACCCTTTGCAAAGTGTTGGACATCTATTATTTAATATCAAACACTGGTACCAAAATGCATGCAAAAAAACAAAATAACTGCACTGAATCTCAGTATTTTGTATGCCTCCGCAACGAAGTAGCCGGAGGCATTATGTTTTCGGGTTGTCCGTCCGTCCGTCCGTCCGTCCGTCCGTACGTACGTACGTCCCGTTCTCGTGATCGCGATCTCAAGAACCGTTTGACGGATTCTCACCAAACTTGGTTCATGTATGTATCTTGGGGTGCCAATGATCTGATTAGATTTTGGGGTCATGAGGTCAAAGGTCACAGGGCTCATTATATATGCAAAAATAGCTCGTGATCGCGTTATCTCAAGAACCGATTGACGGATTCTCACCAAACTTGGTTCATGTATGTATCTTGGGGTGCCAATGATCTGATTAGATTTTGGGGTCATGAGGTCAAAGGTCAAGGTCACAGGACTCAATATATGTGTAATAATGCATCGTTCTCACGAACCGGTTGAGGGATTAATTTCAAACTTGGAATGATTGTACATATCGGGGTGGCAATGATCTGAGTAGATTTGGGGGTCATGAGGTCAAAGGTCAAGGTCACAGGACTCAATATATATGCAAAAATGGCTTGTAATGGCAACATTTCAAGAACTGAATGTCAGATAAGTCAATGTAGCCATAAAATGTTGGGGTAATGAGGTTGAGGTCAAGATCATAGGACTCATTATACATGCAAAAAAGCTTGTAATGGCAAAATCTCAAGAACTAAATGTCAGATTTCAATCAAACTTGATACCTGAATGTTTCTTAGGAAGCCAATGTAGCCATCAAAGTTTGGGGTCATATGGTCAAGGTCACAGGACTCAAAATATATTTAAAAATTAATTCAGTGCATGTTATTTTGGCTTGATATTAAAATCGCGTCATAGCGGAGGCATAATTTTCGACTGCGCGCAGTCGAAGATCCATCTTGTTTTATCTGTTTAGCTTTCAAATGCCATGTAATCATGTAAGTAGGATGAAAAATTGTTTAGCATAGGTTGGATCATACTACAAATTATTTTCTGTATGTACTAGTGAGCATATTTTTAATTGGTGCGTCGGTTTTGATTAAACAAATCGGGGCCCTATCGCACCGGTCGGATATTGGTGTGACCGACCGAACGGACTCAACCTTAGTCACTTTTATTTTATTCATGTTGTTCTGTTTATATTATTCATGTGCTTCGTCATCAATTAAAAAATATATTTACATACCTGATTTAATTAATTGCTTTTTTGTTTTTTAGTTTCTTCTTTATTTTTTAAAATTAATGTTTTGTTGTTTTTTCAATGTAGGAATTTGGTCCATTGATCAACAGCAGACTGCTAAGTGGCTGTCAGACAGTTGGTAAGACATTTGTCCTTTCCTAATCAATTACAAGTTTTCTTATTCCTTTTTACAGTCTAGTCTGTCATACCAACTGTCCCTGCTGTTGGAAATGAAATAAACTAAACTGGACTCTGTATTCACAATTAATCGTACCACTGATCAACTGATCGTACGATCAATTAATTAAAGGGACCCTGAACTGAACTGCATCACTATCACCACATATGTATTATTTAATGTAAACCCTGTATTTAAATTAATATTGAAGAAACATACATTTGTGTGGATCAGGAGGTAAATGTATGCTATATCATACTCTATTTATTATGTTGTAAAGTAGGGCTCTGTGAGTGCACTGTTATTTTTTGTACAGACTGTAATTTTAAACCAAATTATTTCTTTAAAGATGTAGAAATTTGCTAGATCAATATGAAGTACGTATGTTCTATGTATATAGATGATTTCCCTTTCAGTGTATACGAACCAACAAGTTATTCAAGTAGCTGCTTTAATGCATAATTATTTTCTTCTTTCTTATTTTGTTCAGTATGCTGATGACAAAAATTAAGTCATTCATGTCTAATTTTCTTTTTTTACAGCAAAAAAGCTGTCATATGCTTTTAATGGTCAGGAATTTCCATACACAATAAAGTCGGTAAGTGAAATAAACAGAGCATAAATGTGTTTTTCAGATAAGAAAGTTATAAAACTCTGCAAAGATTGATTTATTGGTGCATTTTTTATATTTCAATTTCATGAGCTTGCTTCCTCTACATATGTTTTATCAGTAATTTTTGTTATGCTTGATTTCACGTTTACTAATAGACGTATTTAAATCCATTCCCTTTTGAGATTCAGAAATCTCCACAGACACTGTACATACCACACCAGCATGTTCGTGTAGGCAGGGGTTAACCCGTTCCCATCTAGATTATGAAATCCCCATAGACTTTGTTCACAGCCCCCTCGGTTCCCTTAGGCAAGGGGTTAAAGGGACAGTCCCTCTTTTACAAAACGTCTGAACAGTTTCCAGTTGAAGGATGGGGATGAATGAAACACACACAAAAAAAATCAGATCGAACAGCCCTATAATTTGGATTCTACGAATGAAAAACGAATGCGTCCCTCCATCAGACTATATATCGGTCAATAAAAGAGTTTTAACTGATTTAGCATAATATTACAACTATATTGTACTTATTCTTGTAAAGGTATTGTGAAGCCGACATTTGTAAAGGTATGTCACGGAAAAAAATCTCAAAAATGAAGAATATGTAATTCAGTTTAAGCGAGGTTTGGTTATTTTGCCTAGTGTGCGGTCATGCTATTCTTATTTGTGCGCGGGTCACGGAGGGGTAGCGTTGTGGTACTTCGTGGAATCTGTGTACGAACTTCCTCACTGGGTGAATATACATATAATGCACAATTAAAATTGGATGACGGTTTATTAGTTTTAGGTCTATAACTCCACGAATAAGAGATTTCAAGCCCTAATTTTTTCAGGCATGCTATTAAATGACATTTTCTTTCAGATAAGACAATAACCTCGCAACTTTTTAAATTTGTCTTGCAAAAGAGGGAATGTCCCTTTAAGTTCTTTGATGACATCCAATATTATAGGCTTTTCTTTGTATGGCTTTTTGTTAAAGTGATCCATTAACTTTTTATTTTTTCCCAAAAGTGATATTTGAGACTTCAATCTTATACCAATATCATTGTAAGATTCTTGAGAATGATATGTGAGATTTTCATAGGAAAAAAAAATGTTTACCTAGTGAAAAAAAGAGTAAATTTATGTCTAATTTTATCCTGATCGTTCATGTGAAGCATCCAAATTTGGATACTATGGAAGAATTATGGTAGAAAGTGTCCAAAGACGCTTTCAAGTTCAATCATAAAATATCTCCATACTTAGGGAGACATTTCAACAATCCTAACCCATTTCATTCTTTTGTTACCAAAAGCCAGACAACAACGTTCAAGATACATGAATGGAAAATACTTGAATATAATACAATATTTACAATAGGTCAAGCCCAGGTCAAGTTGTATCACTGACTATGCAGGGCATATACACAAATGTCCCTAATCACTAGACGGTAAAGAGCGGAAAAAGACAATGACAATATTTAATGACACGTTTTGAGACTACTTAGCATATATGCAAAATTAAACTGTGTTGCATACTATTTCAATGTGAACATAAAGCACTTATCTTAGACAAGCTGTTCAAGTGGAGAAATTTTGAATAATTTCTTGTTTTTCATTTGTAAATAATAATGTTGTCTTTCATTGATTTCCAGATTCTAGAATGTGAATTTTATCTTCTTGAAGTCATGGTAAGTTTCCTGTTTTTCCCCAAAATTCTTAAAAGTTTTCCCCTCAAATGTTTGAAATTGTAATTTTATTATCATAATTTTTAGTGGCTTAGCATTGCCAAAGTCAATGGGTAACATGCTTTATGTATTTCCTTTTCTTGTTTGTCCTTTTGATTTCCATCTTCTATTTTGAGTGGCATATAGCCTCAGTCACCCTCCATAGCTACATTGTATGCCACAGACTGGTCAATTAATTACCTCATTAAACGGGGCGGGGTTAAAACTGAAACTTAATATTTGATTCAATAAATGACTCAAATATCTAGCCCTTTATCTTCAGATTGTTTCCGCATAATAACACTGAATAGTCATTGGCAAAACATCCACTAATGTTATTGACAGGTCTGTCTTGACAAGGTATTTTTAATGAAAGAGTGGCTTACATTTCAAGACACTATCCTAAATTAATTAGTGGCTCAAATTTCATGAAACTATATCTTCTGGCTGTTCCGATTAAATTGCCATGATTACACTAAACTCACCAGCCCAACAATACAAATGTTTGTATTTGTGGCATGTTTATGTCAGACGCAAACCTTTTACTGGATTTTCATTGCATGTTGGAGTCGCTGCGAAAAAAATAAAATTAGTAGCAGACTTAGGTGGGGATGGAACCCACGACCTCATTACTAGACAGGTGGCATAACCACTAGACCACTGAGATTTCACTGAGATTTATAACGCGCATGCACGTAACGCATATGCGTGTATGAACGCGCACGCACACAATATGACAATGTGTACTGTACATGTATAGTAAGTGGTATGGTATGTGCAAAATGTCAATGACAAAAGCTGAAAGGCCAATTCAAATTGTCAAAATAATTTTGAATTTGGTATTTTTTCGGCACAATTAAGAGTAATTTAAAACAAAGATATCCAGGTCTGTCATTCACTGACTGTAAATATCTTTTTATCAGAATAATTCTTAAAACATGTCACAGGTGTTGTGCAGGAAGTTTGACAGCCTGATGTTGACTTGCGACAGACACTGCATGCTTAGTGTAAGCCAGCTGACGTAGCGGTCTTACCCCAGGGCCCCGAAAGAGAAAGAGATACAATCGATTGTACAAATGATTGATTTGCTGTTTTTACTCCCTCGTTCCATAGGATTGTTGTTTGATAGTGTACCACCCATACAGACCCCTCATGCAATACGTCACAGACCTCGGGGTGTTAACCATCCTTGGTTAAACAGATTTACTCAGGCTAACTTCATTTTGATGTTCTGTATTCTCTCCCTCGTTCCGCAGGATTGTTGTCTGATAGTCTACCACCCATACAGACCTCTCATGCAATACGTCACAGACCTCGGACAGGAGGACCAACTATTACCTCTAGCATGGTACGTCTTCTTATTATTATTCTGAGTAATGCTTCTAGTAAAGATACTAGGTTTGAATTACGAAAACAAATATCTTAACTTTCATTTATCATCTATTTGTGTTGCATATATAATTATGTGATACATATTGGACCCTTTTGAAAAATAGTTTGTAGCTGACAAGGGCAATCTATCCCGTGAGTGGAGAATAAATAAATGAAATAAATAAAAAATAAATATTGCATTTTGATATTTATTTCACCCATCGTCTTCAAAATACTATTCCCAAGCATATTAAACTATTGTTATCAATACAAATAAGGAATATTTGAACTTAAAAAGACAAGTTAATAGTTCTTCCGGTGCCTTTTGGCTGTTTAACAAACTACAGAAACATGCTAGACCTCTGGTAGAGGAATTTTGCAGCTCATATTTGTGTTGATTATACATTAATTGAAAAAGATATGTACATATTTATTTTTCAGGCATATAATCAACGACAGTCTAAGGACAGATGTGTGCCTGCTGTATCCACCATACCTCATAGCCCTGGGTGAGTGTGCCTTTGATTAGCTTTGGCCCAGCAAATTGCTTTGGTGCTAAATTCCACTGGATTGGATTGGGGATAGTGGGATAAACATCAGAACTCTTGACACTTCAATTTTTTAGACACAGAGCAAAATTTTGAAATTACTAATTATTTCATTTCATAGAATTTCCCGTCATTATCTGCCTGTTAGAACTTGGTGTGGTATGTACAAAGTCTGTGGAGATTTCAGAATCTCAAAGGGAATGGGTTAATATGTCTAAGCAAACATGAAATCAAGCATGAAACATTTTACTGATAAAAAATGTGTACAGAAATTAGCAAGTTGATGAAATTCAAATTCAGAACATCTATTAAAACTATTATTCCTTTCGATGTTTTTTCAGTGTTGTTGTGTATTTTGTTTGTTTGTTTTTTGCAGCTTCCCTGCACATGGCGTGTGTTATATCACAGAACGACCACACAAAGCACTGGTTTGCAGAGCTCAATGTGGACTTAGACAAGGTAAAATGTTTGTGGAGCTTAGTGTTGAAGGTACAATGCTATTGGATTAACTGTGATTACACAAAATTATCTTGAAAAGTACTGGTGTGCAGAGGTCAATGTTGATGAGATTTTTTTTAAATACTGTTTTAATCACAAAGAGGTTGGAGGTATAATGGATCAACACCCTAGATGTCTGTGCTCTGCAATGCAAGAAGATGATGCTCTTCTGCTTCTTGACTTTTTCATTCAAGTCTAGCATCTTTTAAAACCAAATTTGGACAATCGGACCTATAGTTACCAAGTCACGTGACCTTGTGTCTTTACACCTCAGCCCAAAAAAATTTTGTAGTCAAAACATGTTCCTAAAAACAGATAAAATATTGGTTATTTGGTCTTGTTTTCATTCTATATGTTTGTTTTAGGGCTCAAAATACTTTAATAATAATTAGAAATAATAACAACAAAGAAATACATAAGTAAAACAAACAAAGAAATACGTATATTCCGAAAGCTTTAGCTAGTTTAGCTGAAGAAGCAACCAGGAAATGTTGTGAAACTGTTCTACTCCCTAAAATAGTAAAATCAGTTGCATAGATTTGATTTTGTTTCTATGAACTCTTTCTGGATGAATCAAAATCTGCATCATTGTATTAAAACAAATACATATATAATGATCAAAACATTGCCTTTAGTGGTCAGGGACTAAATAACATTGTCCAAATCCTCAAAATCCAATTGGAATTCTAGCGGTTCCCTCATACCTTGTTGTATTCTGTTAACAATAAAAGCATGGGACAGGTTTTGGTTTTTATGCCTCCGCCAACGAAGTGGCCGGAGGCATTATGTTTTCGGGTTGTCCGTCCGTCCGTGTCCGTCCGTCCTGTTGATGGATCAATTTCAAACTTGGTATGAGGGTACATATGGGCAATTCCGTATGAGAGAAGGCAAAAACACCACATCTCAAAGTTGAGCAATCTTCCCTAAATCAAACTGTTATCAATAGAGGAAAACTTGAATTTTAGGAAACTGAAAACCGTTTGTATATAGCTCAATTGGTTTTTCAAATATTTCTGCTTGAATTGAACAGAAATTTATGACCTTTTATTCATAAATCAGCTTCATTTTGTTAAAATAAAGTGAATCTTTTAATTCAATGACTGTTTCTGCTCATTTTCTCATATTTTCCATACGATGTTGTAACAATCACAAATTGTAAAGCATGGGCAGTAACTTCATTGCATATTTTTTTGAGAAATTTTAAAAATCTATGCACATTTTATCGTAATTCCGTTACGATAAAACGTTTTAAGTTTTTCTCAATATCTTATTACTTGTTCTTTAGTCATGTCATTGTGAATTCTCTTCCTTCACCATAGTCCTAAGAACTTCCAACATAATTTTCTGAAATAATGTCACTACTTTTTCCAAAAATTGCGTAACAGTATTAGTAATTCCGTTACATAACGGAATTACATGCACATGGTTTGTAAGGTATTGAATGATATTGCTGAAAATAACATTTTTTCTTGTTCTGAATGTAGAAATACCCTTTAAATAGCATGAACTGTAGCCATATAGACAATAAGTCATTATACATACATGTACTGTACAATGTTACTTTATGTGACTCATTACCTCACATGCTTCATATTGCATCAATGGTGATTTAACTAAATTGATACACAATAGATAATTTCTCTAATTTCTCCATGAACATAATAGAGATGATAATGTTCTATCATTAAATTAGTTTCTAGCAAGACCCACTTGACTGAAATTATGAAGATGCAGCAGATTCATGTTTGTACTTTAGAAAGGGGAAAACGAAAACAATAACAAAAATGTAAAAATATCCAGTAATTAGTATGACACTGGTTCTACATTTATTTTCTCACATTAATTTACATTGATGTATTTTAAGATATAAATCATACCTTCAACTTTCAAGGAGATTTAATATTAATAATTTTGTATGTAGATTTGAATATCATTGATCAGTTAAGGGCTCATAATTCACCATTAATTATGTAAATTTGTATTAAACTGAAGCATATAAAATCAAACATAAATACAGAATAGGCTTCCATGCAGGTATTTAAAACTATACATAATACAGGCTAAGATATGTTTTATTCATTATCATAAAGTCAGAATTCATTGAGTGTTCAGTGTGCTTCTGTATGCAGATCAAAGAAGATGTACAAAGTATTTGCATTTTCAAATGGGAATTCCTAAAGGGTGTCTTTCATTTTTTACAATTCGATTTTTATATTTTATATAGTATGCCAACTTTTTGTATTTGGATCATACATGTTTATATCCATACATGTATTTCATGAAATGAATGAAAACGCATTCTAAATTGATTTGAGAGTAAATTAAGATCACTTTAGGATGAATTAAAAATTTAAAAAATTTTAGAATATAACAAGAGTTTATATAACAAATCTCGATTTGTTTGTAATTCTGTTACGCACACACATAAATTCAGGATTTGTTCTGGTCCTTATGTAAGAGTTTAACAATGCATACATTGTAAAACAATGCATACAAATTAACAATGCATACAAATTCTTTACTATAGACTGTACGCAGAAAAAATGTAACCAAGAAATTGCATTTTCATAGGTGGATTCATGGGTGGATTTCACAGGCGTAATTCCGTTACAGTGACATTCGTTTGTCTTAAGGTAATTTCAGAGGTTAAAATAGATCATTTCTGGAAAAAAGATGTACCAAATTCAAGTTTGTAACTTGAATGATAAGTTTTTATTACCAATGAAGAATTTTTTGTGGTAGCTTTTGCAGAAAATCATTACAAAGTTAGTGTTGAATAAAAAACCCCTTTCCGTTATGATTGTATTTTGGTCTCCTGACGCTACAGTGTTATAGATTTGTACCTCTAGTACCCCTGTCAGTTATTAAAGTTGTAAAAACTGTGGAAGTGAAAGGAATTTTAAATATGATTAAGAAAACAGAGCTAAAAATCACTTATATGTCATTCTGTAACAGTGGAATTGCCCATTCACAATGCATTTCCATTCACACAGATTTCCAATATTCAGGAAGTTTACGAGGCTTTATAGCATTGAAAGTTGAATTATTTGACCTGTTTGTGATTTTAAATTGTTTAAATGTTTCTTGATATTGATGATGTGCAGTTCTTTAGCATGTCACATAATGTAGGTACTTTTTTTTATTTTTTACTTTGGGTTTTTTCACAATTTAACCATTTTTCTTGAAGTAAAGGAAAAATTAAAAAATGTTGCTATTTTTTACTTCAAATATGGTTATTATTGTCAAATTATTGATTTTTGAAAAGTATTGAAGCTAAAATGTGAATTTTTTGTTGTTCATGTACCGATTTGTGGAAAAGTTGATCCCACTGCTTAAGTTGTGTAATTCCGTTACACACTTTAGTGGACATAGTTTCTAGGATTTTTCTTTCATTTAATTGATGCAATCCTTTTTAATTTCTTGCCTACTAATATGAAGCTGAAAATAAACCGAAATAAAGCTGGAGTTTAGCAATATTTTTTTCAAATTTCATTCTTGTTTGTATTTTTTGCCATATTTTCATTTATTTTACACATAACAAGTTCAAATATTGCTTTACAGATATGTCAAATCATGGTTTATATTCAAGTGCTAGATAGCCTTGATGTTTGCATTAGCATGTAAGAAAAGTTGAGTGCAAAATAATTGAGTTTACCTTGAAACTTTCAGAGATGTAATTCCGTTACAAATTTGTGTAATTCCGTTACAGTGGTCTTTTTTCAAAAAAGTGAATTTGTGAACTTATCATTGTGTTGTTTATGCACCTACTTGTTCCAAAATGAAGTTGACATTATCAAGCTAGAAAAAAAACATAAAATCAGTTTCAAAGTGTCTTATATTTCAGAGAAACTCAACGCAAACTTGTAGCAAAAAAAAAACTCCATTCTCCGGTAATTCCGTTACGGTCACACATATTGGTCTAGTGTGCAACAACACATGGAAGATATAAAACCATTTCCCTATCATGTTGTAGCCTGGTTACCCATGCAACTTATATAAGTATAAAAATTTACTTAAGTCATGAGAATATTGCGCAGGGAATGAAATAGTGAGCAAAAAACGTCTCTGAATGTAATTCCGTTATGGTGGAATTGCCCATATTGGGGTGACAATGATCTGATTAGATTTTAGGGGTCATGAGTTCAAAGGTCAAGGTCGCAGGACTCAATATATATGCAAAAATGCCTTATTCTCGCGATATCTCAAGAATCGGTTGACGGATCAATTTCAAACTTGGTATGACTGTACATATTGGGGTGGCAATGATCTGACAAGATTTTGGGGTTCATGAGGTCAAAGGTCACAGGACTCAATATATGTGCAAAAATGCCTCGTTCTCGCAATATCTCGAGAACCGGTTGACGGATCAATTTCAAACTTGGTATGAGTGTACATATTAGGGTGGCACTGATCTGATTAGATTTGGGGGTCATGAGGTCAAAGTTCAAGGTCACAGGACTCAATATATATGCGAAAATGGCTTGTAATGGCAAAGTTTCAAGAACTGAATGTCAGATTTCAATCAGACTTGGTACTTGAATGTATCATAAAGAGTCAATGTAGCCATAAAATGTTGGGGTAATAAGGTTGAGGTCAAGGTCACAGGACTCATTATACATGCAAACAAGCTTGTAATGGCAAAATCTCAAGAACTAAATGTCAGATTTCAATCAAACTTGGTACCTGAATGTTTCTTAGGGAGCCAATGTAGACATCAACATTTGGGGTTATAAGGTCAAGGTCACAGGACTTAAAATATATGAAAATAATTGATTCAGTGCATGTTAATTTGGGCTTGATATTAAAATCGCGTGATAGCGGAGGCATAATTTTCGACTGCGCGCAGTCGAAGATCCATCTAGTTCAAATTTCCCTTTCTTTAAAAAGATATTTACGATTGAAGTGTTCAGATGTAACACCAGATAACAACAATATACATTGTATCAACCACTCATCACTTTTTGCACATTTCAACAAAGTTACTAGATCCCTTTAATCATATTTGTTTCTTTCTCTCTCTCTCCCCCGCAGATCCTTGAGATCACGCAACAGATCTTGAAGTTGTATGAGCTTTGGGAGAACTACGACGAGAAGAAGGAGATATCCGGTGTGCTTGCTAAGGCCCCCAAGGCCCAGACCACCCCGCCCCCATCCAACGCTGGTCAGGATACACCCCAGGGTAAATGAACTATGATGAGAAGAAGGAGATATCCGGTGTGCTTGCCAAGGCCCCCAAGGCCCAGACCACCCCACCCCCATCCAACGCTGGTCAGGATACACCCCAGGGTAAATGAACTATGATGAGAAGAAGGAGATATCCGGTGTGCTTGCCAAGGCCCCCAAGGCCCAGACCACCCCACCCCCATCCAACGCTGGTCAGGATACACCCCAGGGTAAATGAACTATGATGAGAAGAAGGAGATATCCGGTGTGCTTGCTAAGGCCCCCAAGGCCCAGACCACCCCCGCCCCCATCCAACGCTGGTCAGGATACACCCCAGGGTAAATGAACTATGATGAGAAGAAGGAGATATCCGGTGTGCTTGCCAAGGCCCCCAAGGCCCAGACCACCCCACCCCCATCCAACGCTGGTCAGGATACACCCCAGGGTAAATGAACTATGATGAAAAGTCACCTTTTATGGAATCAGACACTGAAGAGAGAGTGAAGACATGATACTGTAATGGGCACCAAGACAAACTCGCAGGGGAAGTTAGGTTTCCCAAACCCCCATTAAACTTTGGACAGTATAGAACCCATGGCAAATGAAGAACTATCGTGTTATGGAACAGTGCCTGATTTCTTCACCTGTGGATGGACAAGCAGAAGAAAGCATCATTTTGTGGAACAGTCTGTATCTTCTATAGAAAGCACCACTTCCCCGCCCCCATCAAACGTTGGACAGGTTTAATTACACCCAAGGGCAAATGAAGAGACTATCATGAAATGGATGTACAAACTAAAGAGAGCATAATTTTGTGGAACAGTTTCCAGTTTCTCCGCATGTGGATTCACTGGATTGGCAAAGTCCCCAAGCCCCAGACCACCCTGCCCCCATGAAATACTAGACACGAAACACCCCAGGGCAAATGAAGCGACTGGAATTATATTGAAGGGTTTTTAATTTCAATGCTTGTTGATGACTTCGCAAGGTGGATAGGAGGACAAAAGAAAGCCACCCCCCGCCCCATCAAACGCTGGACAGGATACAACCATGGGCAAATGAAGAGACTATTGTACAGTCAAACCTGTATAGTGACCACCTGAGGGAAACAAGACAAATGGCCACTGCAGACAGATGACCTCTATAGAAAGGTTTCAAGGTATTGTTTTCTCTGCAGGGGATCACTTTTGGTGGCTATTATAGGTAGGTTGGATGCTATAGACGGGTTTAGCTGTATCTTTTTATGGAATGGTTTCTAGTTTCTATGCTTGAGGATGGACAAAAAAAAAGAAAGCAGCATTCTGCAAATGTGCAGATCATTCCACATCTTGACAAACATTACAAATTTCCCTCATTAAAGGGATCTAGTAACTTAATCCAAATCCAAAAAGTGCTTAGTACTCTTGGGGTTCTCATACATTGTTGTATTCCTATTACCAATATAAGTATGGAACAGGTTTTTGTTTTCCGAATTTCCCTTTCGTTAAAAAGATATTTACGATTGAAATGTTCAGATTTATATTATCCACTGGAAAGTTATAACTGTGTACAAAGTCAGGTCAATGAGTTAGCGAATGTCACTTTGCATTTTTGCATATTACTCTTCCATATCAAATCCATTTAACATGAAATGTTCACACATTACCAAGTGGACATATCAGATCACAAAATTACACATTTGATCAACCATGTCACGTGTCAACACAGTTACTAGATTTGTTCCCGTTATAGTGCTTGTATTTCATAACTATCTCCCCGATTGCTGTCATAAATCTCTGTAAGTTAGACATGGGTATGTTGGCAATTATATGATTTGATGATGTAGATTTTGATTTGTCCAGGAACAGGATAATAAAAGGAAAACAAAATATATTAAATCTGTTCCACTGAACATACTAATTTACTGTATTTGCCAAAGCCAGTCTGATGAAGAAGTGACCTAGATAGTTTGTGAAACCGTTTGTAAAATTAAATTAAAAAGACTAAGTCAGTCGAACAGATTTCATTAAATGTTTTCTTCTTTTATGATTTTGATAATTTATTTATTTTTTGTTTAATCTTAATCAGCGTCCTTAGTGCTTTTGCACTGATTAACGCAGATGGAACTGCAAATGATATACAATTCATTTTTTGTAGCGTACGGTTGTTGTTTTCATGCTTCGTCCGTAGGCGTGTGTGCAGGACACACTGTATTTTTATTATTTTGTCTGTTTTATTACTTTTACGTGATTTCCCTTATCTTTGCTTTGTTTTGTATTCAAGTGATAGCCATTATTGTCATTCTGTATGGGAAATATGAAGGGTTTAAATGCCAAAAAACACAATAAAATCCCTTTTTAAATACCTATGTGAGATAATTGCAATTAAACCTGCTGAAAAACAATGTAAAAGTATACCCTGATATGAACCGAGTAATGTATCATCCCATCAAGGACGAGAGCTGTTTTAAGGCAAAATTGATCATTGTTTTCCTCTACAAATTGGCAACTCCTAATTTATTTCTACCTTTTATTGACATAAAAAAATATTTAGCAATGACAATTCAAGACAAATATGAAGTGACTTTGCCGCAAAGTTGCCAATTTGAACGCCGAAATCTGATTTTGAAATATCATGTGTTGCCAATTTAAGGATTTCCCTAAATTATAGCGATTTATGCAATAATACAAATCATTAAAAAATAACTAAAGCAGGTAGAGCAACAAAATAGGGCTCTAAAAATAGAGAAATTTATGCTCTTTCTCCTTGTATACTTGATATAACTTTGTATCTTCTTGCTGAAGTGTAGGACTACCAACCCACAAATATGTGGGACACCGTCCTTGATGGGTTAAAAGAAAATTTGTTTTTCTGTATGATGGAATTTTATCTTAAATATTACATATTAGTGATAATAATTCTTTTATAACACATTTCCAATTATCAATTCTTGTTTTCAACTAGCCAAATAGCCAACATTGAGTAGAGTGCGAGTCTGTGAGGATAAATCACAGAACAAATTGTGTGTATTGATTTCATGTCTTGAATATTACAGCGGAACCTTGTTATAACAGAGCTCTTTATAACAAGGTACCCTTGTATTACCTTGTTATAAGAGGGTTTTGTTATATCAGAGATCTTTATAACAAGGTTCCCTGTACCACTTCCAATACAAGCCAAAATATCAAGATGCATAAACATATAAACATACTCAACGCAGTCAAATAATTTGTAATCATTTATACAGTTTTCTAGGCCTTGTCTGTGAATAGATGTGTTGTATTTATGTTGTTCATGTCCATTAGCTACGAACATATATATTTTGTGTAAAGTATTTTAACTGATGAAAAATAAACTGAAAAATGTAATATTTAGTTTTGATTATTTTATTCCAGGTTTCTTCTTGTAGAGACAAGCAATACTCAACAATAGTATGGGCTATGTGCTACAAGCCCAGAATGCCTACATACATATTATAAAGTCAGAAAATATGGACATTTGAACCAATCAGATTTGCTCCTTTAGTCACATGATCCGACTTGCAATTAAATGCAACTGTTTCTGCAACGGGGCCCCTATCTCTATAAAAAAAAGTTCCACTGAATATATGGCATCAAACAATAGTACATGTGACATTCTCAAGCAGAATAACTACTAAATGAAGACAGATACATTTTTGTTCTAAGTTGGGATTTTATTTACATGAAAATTCATCCATACCATGATTAGCTATACAATACTAAATATAATTTCATCAAAAGCCCCACTTTGAATTTTGAACGGTACACAGAAAATAATTGTGAATTTCAATACAATAAACATAACGGAATGCTATATGTAGGTGCAGTTGTAAATATTCTTTACACATGTAGCTCTTTTTTTCTCGCTTATTATTTCACTTTTGTTTGTCGAGAATTAAGCAGTCAAAAGGCTCGGACGTAGATTCTACAATGATCAAAAGCTCAGGCCCTATATTGACTCTTTAGCATTTTGCACGTGAATATGTCGTGTATTCTAACAGTGCATAATTTATCCTCCAATTACAAAGTTCAAAACAAGGCACTTTTTTTGTAAATACCACCATCCATACACATAAAAACTTTGTTTTCTTCATAATATCTAAGCAATGCAATCTGTATGCAGACTCAAAATCAGCACATACGCGGGGTGGGGGAGGGGTAAATGTGAGCTTTAGTAACCATAATTAAATTGAATGCGGTTTGCTAAGTACGTTGTTACATTTTGTAAATACAGTGGAACCTCTCTATAACGACCTCTGTTATAAAGAAGTACCTGATAAAGCAAGCTAATTTCATAGGTCCTGGTTCTATGTATTTCATTGTTTTTAAGCCCTGATGCAACGAGATATCTGATATAACGAGGTCAATTCAATGGACCTAGGTGCTCGTTACCCAGGAGTATAAATGGGTACTTGGTCGGGTGTTAATTAGCCTTCAGCGCCCGTTGGGCAGCTTGGGCTAGTATGCTCCCCTGGGAGTTGAGATGGTGCACAAGATAATTGTGCGGGTTTAAACTGTACCTGATGACCAAGGGTAATAATGCGCCTCTGAATAGGGCACCTAGATACATGGCGCTCTATAAATGCTATATATTATTATTATTATTACCTTTTTCCCAATTTTTGAGTTTGAACCATCTAGCAAAATGAAACAAATCATTCTAGTTGTTCTTTTGGTTGAAAATGGCTGAGATCAATTTAGAGCCATCGTTCTGGCATGTACAATATGAGTATAGAGCGATGAGTCTGGCCTTTTTAGGACCACCACCCTCCAAAGAAAGAATTTCTACATGGTATACCTTAAATGTCCTCAAACAAATTATTCTTTGCCATGGAAACCTTCAAAGATTACAATATGGGTATAATTCACTACAAAACCCAGTTTATTCCAGTGATATGGTAACTGTACATTTACTACATTTACAGAATATATAATTACTATTTACAAACTTCATCCCATAACAATGAAAAGAGCTATATTTATTTTATTTACAGTTCTGACTAGAAAGTGATTTTTCTAGTGCAGCCTTCAATGAATTAAATATATGTGCAGTTTTACAACACACCCTATACTACTAATGTACTGAAATAGAAGAATAACTTCTAGTTTCATTATAAGGTTACAATGGTATCATTACACATTCACATCAAAGGTTATAGGCTTTATAATAACAAGATAATATATTTACATGAAAATAGAGAAAATGCATTCTCAGTACTATAGGCAATGAACAATTGATGGACTCTTGTTATATTTTACTAACATTTGGGGGCAAATTTGATGGAGAAAATGTTGATGTTGGGCAAGTAAAATTTCATAAATGGTCAAGTTTGGTTGCCCTAATGAGCAACTGACATTTCTGCTCATCTGCGAAAATTGAATGGAATTTCTCTTGTGTAAATCTCATCTAGAAGAATGTGAGCAAGTAAATGTTTCATTTGGGCAAGTAAAATTTGAACATATATATGGTTTTACTTGCCCAAACTGGACAGTTAACAACAAAATTAGTGTGGAAGCTTGCTATTGGGCAAAATCAAATGCCCTAGCTATCTTGTTGATTCTATGGTGTCTTCCAAGGGGCAACATTCTCAAGCAGTGGTTTTTATGGTGTCCTTAACAACCAGTTTATTTCTATGGTGTCTTCGAGGTAACGTTCTTAGGCAGTGGCTTCTACGATGTCCTTAACGCCCAGTTTTTTGGGGTTGACGGTGACCGTCTTGGAGCAGTTGTGCGTCTTGTAGATGCCCACCAGCCGGTCGGCCAGCTCAAACATGTTGTTGCGCAGCGAGATGACGATAAACTGTGCGTTCTTGGTCCTTTCCTGAAGTCACAAAGAAACATATTGGAAAGCAATATTTTAACCACTTTTCTGCTAGAAATCCTGCAAAGAAAGATATTGGATGCAACATTTTCCTGCTACAAAAACATCAGGCTGCCATTGAGGAAAAGGGAATAATATTGCCTTTCCTTTATATCAGATAATCATACATCAGACAATATCAGATTTTTAAAAAGTAAACTTGCGCAAGTAAAGCACAACGCACACACAGCTGACTCGGTGTGCGTTACCGCACGACTCTTTGGCACGATTTTGGCATTCGGGTGCCAAAAGTCAGAAGAAAGACGGGCCAATTCAACAAGTTGAATCGACTCCGACTTATAGAGCCCAACTCTAGCCTGACTAAAGACTAGTGAGTTCTGCATGTGTTGGGCTTTTTTAATATGCAGCAAACGCAGTTATATGCATCACAGCTTACCTTGATGTAGTGACCCACGATAGAGACGTTCTTGAAGTCGAGGGCAGCATCGATCTCATCCATGACGTACAGGGGGTTGGGTTTGAACTGATGGAGAGCGAATACCAGCGACAGGGAACTAAGGGTCTTCTCCCCTCCAGACAGGTTGGCAATCACCTTCCAAGACTTCTTGGGCGGGCGTACACTGTGTGGGAAGAGACAAAATAGATTGGTTTGTTCGGTTTGTGTCTCTTCTAAATTTAAATAATGTCCCTCCTTTTTCAGGATTGAAGGAGACAGATTATTCAGAAGAAGCACTAAAGCAGGAAATGATCTGTATGAATAAAAAACAATAATACTTAACTGAAATGCATTTGTTCCTATCATATTTGGTGCATGCTGTGTGCAGGGCAGTGAATTTGTGTCTCAAGAAATTGTTTTAAAATGTCACTTTCTGTGTATTTGAAGGACTCAGCCCTCTCCAGGACAGCATTTACGTTTTAGGAGAGTAACTCTTCATGGTTCGAGGTTCAAGTAATAAAACCATCTCTGCTTACCTGAACGCGATGCCCTCAGAGAACGGGTCGAGGCTGTCCACGAGTTCCAGCTCCGCATCGCCGCCCAGCGTGATCATCTGATACATCTCCTTCAGGTAGTCATTGATCGCCGTGAAGCCACGCATGAACATGTCCAGTCGCTGCTTGCGCATGTCCTCCAGCTGGCGCCGCTGCTCATTACGGCGCTCTGTCAGCCCCTCATACTCGGCCACACGCTGGAGATAGTTCTCCTCCTGTTATACGAACAAATGCACAAATTATATTTCACAACTATTTTGGTTAACAATGTTTGGTTGATTTCATTTAATTTCATTTTGCTTCAATTTCTATTTCATTTCAATGTTGAAGATATTCAATTATTCTGCTCGTTGCAAGTATCTGTTTGAATAATGCCTCATAGTCGGATACACTTTGGAGATGGTTCTCCTGTGCAAGGAACAGTGTCAAGAATGTTGAAGATGTTCAATGATGCTCTGTCAGTGCCTCGTACAGTTTTCCTCTTATGATAGGAATAAAGAAAATGAAGAATGTTACGACGATGCTCATTACGGCGTTCTGTCAGCTCGTCGCCTGGATACATGTTGGAGATAATTCTCCTACTATGATGAGCCTGATGCGCCAATAAGGTTGCTCACGGACAGTATGCTCCCCGGGGGGTTGAGAAAGTGCACAAGATAATTGCACAGGTTTGAAATGCCTCCAGATGATCAGGGGTAATAATGATAATTCATGTGCCACAAGTGGCTGCTGCCAGATGTGAGTGCATTATAAATATATAATTATTTATTATTATTATTATTAAAGAAGGCAAGATTGCTGAAGATAGTGGTCTAGGCCCACATGAAATAATACCAGTTTAGTTTCAAGCTGATTCTACTTTGGGTGATCAAAGGGCTAAGTGAGCTACACATGTCTATGTCATTGCTGGTTTTCTGCCAAGCCTACTGAGTACTGACCTTCTTCTTGTACTGCTCAATGGCAGCCAGGTTGGGAGTCATCTTTGCAATCTGTTCTTCATCCACGGTGATCTCGTATTGGACATCTTCCACATCAACCGAGGACAGGTCTTCAGGGCTGTACTGGGGAAGAGTCTCTGGGTTCGCTCTGTCTAGTATGTGCAGTTCCAACTTTCCAAGCTAAAACGGTTATAAAGAAGGAATAGGCAGTGATATGGTTATATAATCCAAGAGTTAAAATCACTTCATATATTATGATAGGGATGTGAAACCAATAAAAACACTGTATGGTTTATCATAAGAGGAAGTAAATTCTGGTAAAGCTGGCCTGAGGAAGATTTCTGGGTTCTCTCTGTCTAGGACATGTAGCTCCAACTTTCCAAGCTAAAATGGTTAAAAGAAGGAATAGACAGTGATATGGTTATACAGGGCTCCACACTTACCTTTTTTGTCAGTGGCCTGGTTGGGCCAGTGAAATAATTTCTTCCCCATTTTTGTGGCCCAAAAGAAAAATTTACTGGCCCGAAAATTGTATTTCATGAGTAAACTTTTTACTGTTCAAAATATCAATCTTTCTTGATCTTCATGTGATGATAGATGACATGGAAGAAAACAAGATTTTTATAATTTTGTCAATGTTGGGTTAAAAATCTGCTTGCCCGATCGGGCCACCAAAATATGACTTTTATAAAAATTTTGCTGGCCCGAAGTGCAATTTCACTGGCCCCGGGCCAGCGGGCCAGTGTGATAATCCTAGGGTTGAAATTGTTCTTAAAAAGTAGGTTTGGTTTCATCGTATCTGCCTGTCTGTTCTTATATTGAAATATTGTTTGTAGAGACTGGAAGATAAGCTTATTTGTCCCTCTTTGAAGATCCATCCAATCTGAGATATGGTCCATACTTCAGGGGATGATCTTTCCAATGCTTTTCTTATGCCGACTTGAATTGAAATCTTCTTCATCCGCAGTTATCTTACGCTGCCGAATAACCAAACTATTGGATGATGGTTACATTTGTTAACACATACTCAGTCTATAAATCAGCCAAAATCCTATTCAATTGATGTCTCTGTGGTTTTAACAACCAAGGATGTCTTTGGTTTTGCGTGCGTCATCACTTGATGACACATACACACACACACACATGCAGAAACAGATGCACAGACTGACATAACAAACATGTATGTACCTCTTTCTTCCAGTGCCTGACCCGTTGCTGGTTCTCCTTGATGGTTCCATCGTGGGATTCCAGCTCGTGTTTGACCTCAAGCTGCTTTGCCTTGGTGTCTGCATCCTGTTGACGCATCTTCTCAAGCTCAACTGGGAGGGGATAAATAGAAATTAACCATTTAATAATTAACATATAATGTAATTTCCCTCATGTTCATCCTAAAAGGCATCACTATTACCACGTCTACTATTTTATCATTATGGTTTAAATCCTCTTCCTTCTTCCCCTTAATATCTTCTGACTGACTGTCATCAACACCATCCCTTCCACTACAAACATCCTCCTAATTTTGTTTCCTTCAACTTCGTCATCACTGCCACCATTACCACTCCTACATCTATTAACATCCTCATCATTATCACCATCACCATCACAGCAATCATCACCATCAACATCATCAACACCATAATCATCATCCACTCACCATTTTCTTTCTCCTCCTGTTCATCCTGCCTTCTCCCATTGCTCCTCATCCTCACACTCAGCCTCCTCCTCCTCCCCACCCTCCTCACCTTTGCTCCCCTCCAGCGTCGCCTCCATGTCCTTCACCTGCATCTCTCTTCATTTGAACTCCTCCAGCAGTGATCAGCATCATCATCATCATCATCATCATCATCGTCATCATCATCACCATCATCACCATCAATGTCATTAGCATCGTCATTATCATCGTCATCATCAACATAATCATCGTCGTCATCATCATCATCATCATCATCATCATTATCATCATCATCGTCATCACCATCATCATCATCATCATAATTAGGGTGACCTCAGCCTCCTCCTCCCCACCCTCCTCACCTTTGCTCCCCTCCAGTGTCGCCTCCATGTCTTTCATCTGCATCTCACTCTCCTTGAACTCCTCCAGCACCTTGGTGGCATCCTCCTCCAGACGCTTGAACTCCTTCTCGATGGTCGTCACCATCTCTGCATTCTCCTTCTCCTCCTTCTCCATGTTCACGATGGTCTCTTCACATCGCTTGATGTTTCTGTAGAGTGAAATAAGATAAAATCAAGATAGATGCAAATTAGCAAAGAGAGACTAGAGTGTAGAAGTCTATATGAGATAAGTTGAATGATGGTTGTCACAATCTCTGCCTTCTCCTCTTCCTTCTCCATGTTCACAATACTCTCTTCACATCGATCAATGTTTCTTGAGAGAAGAAAAGTAAAAATGATGCAAATTAGCAAACAAAGACAGAGTAATAATCTATTTAATTCTAATATAATCGATCTTCTCTAGAGTAAATAGTTTTGCAAGTGGTCTTCCTAAAGTGACACCAAGTACAATGTACAATTAATGTATTCCAAACCCAAATCCTACATATCCTTAAACTGACGAGGAAGAAAAGAAATCTTACTTCTTTGCAGTCTTGATGGCAACGTTGGCCTTGGTGATGCCGTTAGTCGCTGCATCAATGTCGCCCGTCAGCTTGTCGAGGATGGCCTGCTGGGATTTCATCTTGCTGCTCCCAATTTCCATGATCTTGTTGTGCAGCTTCTTGACCTCTGCTTCGATGCCGGACGTCACACTGGTCACCTTCTGGTAACCTGGGTGGACAGGAGAAAAGTTTAAAAGTTTAAATTATAGTCCTTCCTGTGCAAATTTTGGCACATTAGGCGGCGCCTATCTCTGATTCATTAGCCCTAGGCAACACGTCTGTTAAATGTAGCGAAAGCTACAGAAGGGGGTTAGTCCTCTGCTAACTCGTGTGATTAAATTTCCCTTCTCCATTCTATAAATGCTGAGTGCCTGGCTAGAAGGCAAAAGGTACCATTTTATAAAGTTTTGGGTATGACTCGGTCTGGGTTTGAATGCTCGGTCGGACGGGGGAAAAGAGACATGAAATTAAAGAGAACCAACAACCCCAAATTTATAAAAAGTTTTAGTAGTCCATTCCACTAAAATGTTCTGAAAATAAGTTTCCAGAAAATGTTTGCAATTTGAATGCTCACCATCATACTAAACTATGTGTTCATGGGTCTGCAAGAGAGGACTAGTCCTATGAGTTCTATTGTCTAGGACATAGCATTCTATTGTCCGAAATGTACAAAACAAATACCAAACAAATAAACAATTTCAAAGTGACATGACGCAGGGTAAATAGAACATAAACATGTACATCAATGCAACAATATAACAATTATGTGTACATGTATATATAGGATATTTCAATCTACCTTTTTCAGCCTCTGCGACAGCCTTCTCCAGGGCTTTGAAATCAGTCTCAGCCACAGCTTCCTTCAACTCTGCCTCAAACGTCACAATCTGATCTTTGAGCAGTCCCTCCTCTTCTGTCTTGGCCTAAAGTCAACAAACAAACAAACAAACAAACATTGTATTCACTTATCTTCTACAAGTGAATCTGCTCAAAAACAGGTACTTAAAGTTCTTGTCAAACTCATTATTATTGGCTAAAACTGCTTCCTTCAACTCTGCCTCAAACGTCACAATCTGGTCTTGGACTAAAGTCAACAACAAAATCAAACAAAATATTAATTTCAGTTATTGTATTCACTCATCTTCTACTGGTAGTTCTGCTCTATCTTATCTCAATGTCACAATCAGATCTTTGAGTAGGCCCTCTTCTTATATATAGATTTCACTCATTCTATTCACTAATCTTTTCTCTAGATGAGATTTAAACCATTTGGAATTACATTTTCTATCATAGTTGGAACAAAAATATAAGTTGTAAGATCAGGCAACAAACTAGACTACTTATGAAATTTGTATTTGCCCCAAATGTATTACTTGCCCCGGGCAATCTGGAAAGTGCTAGTGTTAAGCCCTGCTATAACATTTTTTCTAAAAATAGCCACATGTCTTTTATGTTTTTTTATATTGAGTAAATATTGCCTATATTTGAGTTTGTTTAATACCTCGCCTTATATGCTACTGTTCACTAAAGCATATTATTCCACACACACAAATATATATATATTTTACCTTAATGCCCATGCCGTGTTTCTTGACGGTCATCTGTGCTTCGCGGACCCTCTTCCCCAGGAAGCTGACCTCCCCTTCCAGCTCCCTCAGCCGATCACGCTGCTTGCCCGCCTCACCACGGCAACGCTCAAGCTCCGTCTCCATGGCAACCAGCTGCTGGGGGGTGATGTCAGACACGATGGTGCAGCCCATGCGCCCCTTGTTCACGTTCCTGCCTCCACCACTCATGGTACCTGGGGGAAGGAAAGGAGGGAGAGGTTACATAACAATTTCAATCAACATCTGTCACAAGAACAGATCGATCAAACCTTAAATTCTTATTTTACAAAATAAATACCTTGTGGCCACCACATTCAGATTTTGGGCCATTTTAATTTGACAAAACCTTTTATGCCTGACTGGACCACAAGGCAAACAAATTTCTCTCATTGACATACCTGATGATTCGATGAGCTCTCCCTTGAGCGTGACCACCCGATGGCGCTTGGATCCCTGCAAGGCAATCCGTGTGGCTTGGTCCAGGTCCTTAGCAACCAGCGTGTTGCCAAGGCCGTAGTAGAAGGCAATGCGGTACTTCTCTTCCTTCACGCGCACGATGTCGTACAAGCGTGGCACGTTCTCTGGGCTGGGGTGACATTTAACAGATTAACTAACATGTAATATTTTTCATTGAACAAACATTGACAGCTTTTTAATTAATTTTGATATTTTACGCTCCAAATTAAGTCATCATGACCATAGCGGGCAGTTATCGATTAACATTTATTGAGCGTTCTTTCATTTTTAAAATAAATAAATGGCAAAACTGAATTGCAGGAGTTTTTTCCGTTGCTAATATGCTACAAGAAGTAATTTTCTTAATATTTTAGAGATGAAATACAGATTCAAATTCTAGCTAGTGTTTCGGCATGCATTTTAAATACTGGTACACAAAAACGGTTGGCTAAAACATACAACCATTACAAATTTGTATCCTTTTCAACACAGCACTAGTTGTTTGCAATAGTGTATTGAATATTACTTACGTGTTCATTTTTGAGGATGCACTGTTTTGCAGATGCTTGATCTATAAGTGAAAAAAATAAGTCACAAGATAAAAATCAATTTAAATCATGAGAGATAAAAAGATTGACATTATTACTATTCACTACTTCTTTGTTACTGAAATAAGTTGCAGTAGCAGAAATGAATGTCCATCTGTTAAAAGAAAATAACACAATTTACACACACAAAATTGAAAAATGTGAAAACAGAACAAAATGATCAAGTATATACCTGATGACCATGGGTAATAATAGCAACAGGAGTATCACATTATGATCGACATGTTTCTATCTATGTTTCGACATTACCTTATCAAGGCAGATGAATGTGGCAACTCCAATGTTATTTTGACGCAGGAATTTGACACACTGCTCTCCAACATCGATGGTGTCGACTACGATGTAGTCCAGGGCACCACAGGCTGTCGAGATGGCGACATCATACTTGTCGTCAATAGCACCAAGATCTCCCTGAAAATGAAGAAAAGACAAGTTTCAGTACGTGTATGACAGATATGTGAAAACTTACATTAGTCGTAAAATTGATACCGCACGAAAGGGAATAATCAGAATTGTATAAGAGGCCTAAGTAAACTTTCCTCACAGGATGACAGAGGATATAGATTAATTTGTGTGAACTAGGTCTAGGTCTAGGTCTAGGTCTAAGTATCTAACAAGAGATCTTTTTAGTTGTCAACGAGGATTTACTTCAAATACGTACCCGGATAACGAGTTAACTGTGTTGCTTATTCCATCATCAACTAGATGGATCTTCGAAAATGATGCCTCCGCCATTACGCAATTTATTTATATCAAGCCCAAATCAACATGTTAAAGTTAAAGTCTTTCCCGTACCAATGTTGGCACATAAGGCGGCGCCTATCTCCGTTTCAATAGCCCTAGGCCACACGTCTACTAAATGTAGCGAAAGTTACAGAAGGGGGCTAGTCCTCTGGTAACTCGTGTGATTACCTTTCCCTTCTCCATTCTATAAATGCCGAGTGTCTGGCTAGAAGGTAGAAGGTACCATTTTTAAAGTCTTTGGTATAACCCGGTCTGGGTTCGAACCCAGGACCTCCCGTGCATGAGGCGGACACTCTAAACGCTAAGCCACCATGCTCGGTTAATCAACAGTAATCGGTTCTTGAGATAACGCGATCACGAGAACGGGACGTACGGACGTACGTACATACGTACGTACGGACGGACGGACGGACGGACGGACGGACAACCCGAAAACATAATGCCTCCGGCTACTTCGTTGCGGAGGCATCAAAAATAGACTTATGGCCCAAGGTGTATTCTTACAATTCTCAAAATATCCTCACCCAGGGAAAACAAATTAAACTTTATTTTCTGGCGCCTAGTTTTCAAGCTCTACTGCAATGCAAATAGCACTCTAAACAAAAATTTGCACTGAAATCTATTCAAATTGATGATGGCTCATTTATGATTTTCAGGGGCTCTTTTGGGCATTTGGAGGCTCAATCACCCCGAGCCCTGTAATTGATTCACTCACCAGTCTTCCAGAGATGCCTTCAATCTTGCCCAGCCGTTTCTGTTCCATCAGAGCAGAGATGATGGCTCCCCGGTCCCTGGCTGACTGCATGGAACTCCTCGCCTCTTGCACCTTCACTGTCAGGTCTTTCACCTGGCAAAGGGGGAACATAAATTAAAGGGACTTGGTAACATTGTCCAAATCTTCAAAATCCAATTGGAATTCTAGTGGTTCCCTCATACCTTGTTTTATTTGTATTAACAATAAAAGCATGGGACAGGTTTTGGTTTTTCAAATTTCCATTTCGTTCAAAAGATATTTACGATAAAAGTGTTCGGATATGAAATTATCTACAGGACCTCTTCAGCTGTGTACAAGGTAAGTACAATTAGTGAATATCACTTAGCATTTTCGCTCATTTCTCGGCCAAATAACATCCAATTAACTTTTCACACATTACTTTATGGACATATCAGATCACACCAATACACATTTTATTAACCACGCATCACTTTTTTTGCACTTTTCAACAAAGTAACTAGATCCTTTTTATGCATTTAAAAAGGCATATTCACAGATTGATACAATCAAAATCTTAAAACGCTTAAACACTGCAGTAGTCTACGCTTAATTGGGTAGAATTTTGCAGAGCTTCTGCTTGATCTCAACCCTCTTTCAAATCCATCCATTCACATTCCTCATTTACCCCTCCCTTCAAAGATTGTCAAGCTTGGGGAAGTTACACTGTAGATCGCATTTGTAAACTAGGCTAGTTTGTGCGCACTGCATAACACTGAGTCAGCGTGTATTACGCATCGTGTGCAAAACATTCCCAAGACGGCATCGTCATCTGATTTACAATTATTCAATTTAATTTACAAATTGAACCCTCTCCCTCTGACAAAGGATTGTTACTCACCCCTGAGCTGGCCTTGCCCTCTGTCTCCCTCACCCCCGTCAGCTCCTTATCAGATGATGCAAGCTTCTTTTACCCCTACCCTTGAAACCATATTCCCCTTCTCCCTCTCTATCTCTCTTATCCTCCCTTAATCTGTCCCCTCTCTACTCACCCCTGAGCTGGCCTTGCCCTCTGTCTCACTCACTCCAGCTAGCTCCTTCTCAGATGATGCAAGCTCTTAATCCATCAGATGTATTCCTACCTTTGAAACCTTAATCCCCTCTGTCTCCCTCATATGATGCAAGCTTCTTGCTCCATCAGATTTAACCTACTCTTGAAACCATCCCCCTTATCCCTCTAATCCTCCCTGAATCTGTCCCCTCTCTACTCACCCCTGAGCTGGCTTTGCCCTCTGTCTCCCTCACTCCAGCTAGCTCCTTCTCATATGATGCAAGCTTCTTCTCCATCTCAGGGATATTCTTCTCAAGTGTCTTGATGGTGCTGAGAAAGAGGGAAAAATTAATTTATATTGAGCAAATAATACAAAATAAAAAATTGTAAAAAGTAGCAAACATACTGTAGATAATATTAATTTATTACCTAATCCCTTAGCTTCCGGACTTCACACTAGATTCCTCATTATTGTCCAGCCTAGCCAACATGAGTTCACTACTTTTGCTCCTGTCACTCAAGCCTAATCCTGTCTAACCTTCTTCACTTCGCCTGTCCTCCCTTTTTGTTCTTGCTTCCTCTAACCTGTTCCTGTTTTACCCCTTCACTTTGAATGTTGTATGTATGTAGTTCCAGGTATAGTTGTGTCACCTGTCATTTGCCTCCATAAAGAACCTGAACAGTTCGTAAGCTCGGCTCCATTTGACTTACAGTTTATATGACAATGCTAGAAACTAAATTGTTTGCCTTGTGGCCCAGTCGGGCAGGTAAAAACAAGATTTCCCCCTTCTAGTGGCTTGAAACGTGAATATTGTGGCCCCAAAATAACACATTCTGGTATATTTGGTTGCCCATTTGGGCCAGTGGAATTTAGGAATAATGAAATTTGGTGGCCCCAGGCTACTATGTGTAGCCCCGGGCAAGTGGGCCTGTGCTTATTTCAAGCATGGTATATTAGATTAATTATAATTTTGTTACCTCTGCCATTCAACCAGGTTTTCTGCAATGGTCTTGATGTTGGTGTGAGCTTTCTCCAGTTTGGTTTTGGCGCCCTCAACCTTCTTGCGCTGCCTGCTGAGCTCCGAGTCGGCCAGGGTCTTCTGAGACTTGGCCTCGTTAAGCTCCTTCTGGAAGCCCATCAGTTCTGTCTCTTTGGCCTGAGAAACAAAAAAACGAATGAAACCATTTTTTTCAATGCAATCAAAGCTTCTGAAAAACAGTGAAAGTAATACTAAAATGTGTGCTACTTTTAATCAACCTTCTTGAGCTGGCTGCTGAGCTCCGAGTCTTCTGGGACTTGGCCTCGTTTAGCTCCTTCTGAAAGCCCATCAGTTCTGTCTCTTTGGCCTGAGAAACAAACACGAATGAAACCATTTTTACCAATACAAGATAATTGCGATCAAAGCTTCTGAAAAATAGTGCAAATAATACTAAAATGTGTGCTACTTTTAATCAACCTTCTTGAGCCGGCTGCTGAGCTCCGAGTGTTCTGGGACTTGGCCTCATGAGCTCCTTCTGGAACCCCATCAGTTCTTTCTCTTTGGCCTGAAATGCAGATAACAGTTACAATAACATCGATAACAGTAATAATAATAATGGTGGCTACTCTTTTCGATGCTTACTGCGCTTGATTATTATTATCCCAGTCATCGGATACACGCTGGAATCTATCCAGCACAGAAAGTGCGCATTTTGCACTCCTTGGGGATCATTCCTTGTAGCTGCACACAGTGCTAAGGATCCACATTCCAATCCTTCTGGCTACCCGTTTATACACCTGGGTTGAGAATAGCAAATGTGGATACATTTTCTTGCTGACGGAAAATGCGATGGGCACACTTGAACTTGGGACCTCAGGATTGGAAATCACACGCTCTACCAATCTTACCATTCTTACATGTATATCTGTAAAAACCCATGGTTACTACTTGGTTGAGAGCAGTAAAACAGATTTATTATGACTTCAGAGCCTTTGTTTTATTTCCTACTTTCTGAAGACCCATTACAATATATTTTTGCAAAAATCTAATGCCTCTTTCTGAGCCTGTAGTCCTGCAGTCTCAGTCTTGAGCAAAGCCATGATCATGATGTCATGTATCTTTAATTACTTGCTGCTCATTCTTATTCTCCTCTAGGATTGATCAAACCTACAAATGCAGTCAAACCACAATTTACACAGTTCCTATAGAGCTGTTATATTCTAGACACTCTAACAATAAATAGGAACAACGAAATAATGCAACACACCTCTTTCTGAGCCTGTAGTCCTGCAGTCTCAGTCTTGAGGGAAGCCATGATGCCATCCATCTTGCCCTCCTCCACCTTCAGTTTCTCCTCCAGGGTCACCTTCTTCTTCTCCAGGTCTGCAATCTCCTTCTCGCTGTCTCCTGGTACAGCTAAGAGGCCCTCCAGCTAGAAATGGAGGGAGAGGGGATACAAAAAGAAGTGAAAGAGACGTGTTATACATGTATCATAGAATCACAGGGTTGTAGGAGGCAAAAGACAATGTCATCTTCTTCTTCTCCAGGTTTGCTATCTCCTTCTCACTGTCTCCTGGTATAGCTAAGAGGCCCTCCAGCTACTTAAGGAGGGAGAGAAGATTAAAGAGATGTGAAAGAGATGTGATATACAGTGTAGCCAACAATTATTTGGACACCCTGAAAAATAGGAAACTAACTATTTTGATAATTTTTCAAAAATGGTCTTATATTTTATCTTGATTTCAACAAAGCAGCATTTAATAAACACATACAATGAATTTTAGGCAGCTTTTTACCAAACATTTTCTTCAAAATTTGTTCTAGCATCATTTAAATTAAAGTGATTTTTTCAAGGTGTCCAAATAATTCTTGGCTACACTGTACATGTATCATAGAATCACAAAGTTGTAGGAGACAAAAGACAATCTGCAGGTCTTCGATCTACTTTTTGCTGTCTCCTGGTACAGCTAAGAGGCCCTCCAGCCAAAAAAAAAGGAAGGAGAATGGCTAGTTGGTAACAAACTAAACAAAGCACTTCAAGTTCAATTAATTAAGTTATCTTGGAAAAGGAGAGGGACATGAAGTATAATTCTTGCTATACATATGTACGACTTGCTTTTAACCCATTCACTTCGAAGTTCTGAAATCCCTATAGACTTTGTAAATAGCCCACCCAGTTCCCGTAAGCAACGGGTTAATAGTTCAGATACGCAGTTGTTAGTCGGATCGGAACTGAACTAGTATAATGCATGTTTAAATATCCCTTGTTTTAGTTCAAAAACGCAGTCGTTTGTTGGATCAGAATGGGATCATCTCAAATCAAGAATATGAATTGGAAGAATAAGTGGTACAAAAGACTACCTTTGATTGACGAGTTATAAAAATGCTAGAAATTACTTTTTTGCCTTATGGCGCATTCGGGCAAGTAAACCCAAGATTTATAAAATTATACATGTAGTGGCCCCAAACAAAGAAAAGCATTAAAAACACTCTTATATTTTGTTGCCCATTCTGGCCAGTGGAATTAGCACCAATAAAATTGGATGGCCCTGGGCCAGCGGGCCTGTGGTCATTTTGAGCATTGGTCATTATATATTATTACCTTGGACTTTTCTTTCTGCAGGTTCTTGACCAGTTTCTTTTGCTTCTCTCTGGTGTGCTTGAGATCCTCCCGGCATTTCACGTCCTGGCGCTCAAACTCTGCAAAGTCTGCTTTCTTCTGCTCTGCAACCTCTGCAAGCTTCTCATATTGGCTGCAAAGAGAAGTTTTGTGAATAAGGCCAAACAAATTAAAAATTGTTGGATAGGAGTAACGGGCAACCAAACATTAGGGTAGGTAGGTAGGGTTTTTTTCAGGATTCGCACAAAGGTACACAAAAACACACATATAACACACAAATAACACATATCGCAATTGGAAAAAAAAAAAAAAAAAAAAAAACTAGATGGATCTTCGACTGCGCGCAGTCGAAAATTATGCCTCCGCTATGACGCGATTTTTAATATCAAGCCCAAAATAACGTGCACTGAAAAAAATGTTTTCTTCATATATATATTTTGAGTTCTGTGACCTTGACCATAAACCCCAAACTTTGATGGTTACATTGGCTCCCAAGAAAAATTCAGGTACCAAGTTAGATTAAAATCTGACATTCAGTTCTTGAGATTTTGCCATTACAAGCAATGTTTGCATACATGAGTCATGTGACCTTGACCTTTGACCTCATGACCCCCCCAAATCTAATCTAATCATTGCCACCCTGATGTGTATGTAACTCATTCCAAGTTTGAAATTGATCCGTCAAACGGTTCTTGAGATATTGCGAGAAGGATGCTTTTTTGCGCATATATTGAATCCTGCGAACTTGACCTTTCACCTCATGAACCCCAAAATCTAATCTGATCATTGTCACCCCAATATGTACACTCATACCAAGTTTGAAATTGATCCATCAACCGGTTCTAGAGATATCGCGAGAACGAGGCATTTTGGAACATATATTGAGTCCTGTGACCTTGACCTTTGACCTCATGAACCCCAAAATCTAATCAAATCATTGTCTCCCCAATATATACACTCATACCAAGTTTGAATTTGATCTGTCAACCGGTTCTAGAGATATCGCGAGAACGAGGTATTTTTGAACATATATTGAGTCCTGTGACCTTGACCTTTGACCTCATGAATCCCAAAATCTAATCAGATCATTGTCCCCCCAATATGTACACACAAACCAAGTTTGAAATTGATCCGTCAACCGGTTCTTGAGATATCGCGAGAACGAAAACGGGACGTACGTACGGACGTACGTACGGACGGACGTACGTACGGACGGACGGACGGACGGACAACCCGAAAACATAATGCCTCCGGCCACTTCGTTGGCGGAGGCATAAAAATCAGAAAAAACCTTTAGGGTCGGCGGTATTTTTAGGGTCGGGCGGGTTACGCCAATCCAACCATTTATTTTTCATGGCCTAATATTAAGTTTATTCTGAGTATTTTTTAATAGAAAGAACACAATTACATTTCAGAACATGTCATTCTAAGGCAAATTTGTTGATAGCTCTCCATTTCACATCTTGAGCTCAAACACAGCAAAGTCTGTTTTCTTTTGCTCAGCAACCTCCGCAAGCTTCTCATATTGGCTGCGAGTTTATTGAAAAGGTAATGAAAATTTATTTTGATAAATTCAATTGATCAAAGATTCATATTGATTTTAACAAGAATTTAAAAATGACATATCACAACAAATTTTGTTGACAGCCAGCTATTGGCTGCAATAAGTTTCATGAATAGGAAATGAAAGTAATTTTCAATAACTTTAAACATAATTCTGAAAGTCACATTTGATGCAAATTGCGAATTTCAAAGTCTGCGTTTCATGAGTTTCTTGTGACCTTTCTGTTTTAGCCTGGTACTTCATTTCTAACCTTATCACACAGTTTTCAAGATATTATAGCCTTTGACCTAATCCCGAAATCAATTCATATTTATTTTCAAACATTCTTTGTTCCTTGAATATGTTCAAAATTGTGAAATTGCATTATGCACAATGCAACTTTCTTTTACGGCAATGCTAGAGATTTGAAGTTGCATTGTGTTTCTTATTATCTTTCTGCTTTGCCTTAGTTTCAGTTACAAGTATCTTCAATCCTTTATTTTTCAATCTTCCTCATCATCATCACCATCATCATCATCATCACCATCACCATCATTATCATCATCCTTACTTTATGAGTTTCTTGTGATCTTTCTGCTTTGCCTTGGTCTCAGTGGCGTTGGTCTTCAATCCCTCCTCCATCTCCTTCAGTCTGTCATGCACTCCCTTCCTCTTCTCCTCAGCCACCGTCTCCTTCTCGCTGCACTCAGTTCTGCAATCAAATAACAAATCAGCAAATAATTGGAATTGATGTAGGGAACATACGAGGTCACCATCAGTTCTCTGACATAATATCTATACACAATTGCTGGGCAATAGACTTTTCATAAACCAGCAGTATCCTTCAGTCTGTCATGCACTCCCTTCCTCTTCTTCTCAGCCACCGTCTCCTTCTCGCTGCACTCAGTTCTGCAATCAAATATTAAACAAATCAGCAAGTAATCAGAATTGATTTTGGGGTACATTACAATTGCTCAGCTATCTTTTCACAAGATAACAAAGCTATTAAACCTAATCGAAACCCCTTCACTAACGTTAACCTTTCGATTTTTCATAAACAAACAAAGTTTTTAACCTTTATACAGGGCTTGAAATTAAAACAGACCCCCTTGCTCGCGGCCACTAAAAATTAGCTTCTGCCAACCAAATTCATTGATGCTAAATTCCACTGGCCTCAACATGCAACAAAATATAACACAATTGGTAATGGTTTTCTTTGTTGTGGGCCACCAGATTAAGGCCACAAGAATGTGAAAAATCTTGTTTTTACTCGCACCACTGGGCCACAAGGCAAAAAGTGTTGCATTTGCTCTATCCACAATAATCCAACACATTTTTAACACTAAATTAACCCTAATTTCAAACCTAAATGTTACCCAAAACTAAATCCTACCCCTTAAAGTAATATATTTTCCATGATTCAACTTTTAACTCACATGTATTTCTGGTAGAGCTTATTCTTCTTCTTGGTGACCTCGTTCTCAGCTTTGAGGAACTCCTGTGCTTCCTTCATGGGCTTCTCCAATTCCTCCATCTCTGACTCCACCGCCTTTACACGGGTCAGCTGCGGATCAAGAACAAACAAATAGAAATAAATAGTTTAAGTTCAAGTTCAGTTTCTGTTTATTTCACAATTCTTAATAATAATATACACACCAGTAACATGCAATGAAAAGCAAAGAGTACAATCTACACATAATACTAAAAATAAACAACATGTCAAAAAGATAAAGAACTCCTGTGCTTCCTTCATGGGCTTCTCCTATTCCTCTTTTCTGATCCACCGCCTTTGAAACTCATTTGAAGTAAAGTCAAGGTACAACCATACCTTTACCGCCACTCTTCATTAATCTCCCCAACCTTCTTGCCCAGTCCCTCGATGAAGGTGTTGAATCATATGATGTCTACAAGAAATTCTATCACCAATTATCCATTCAAGCACAAGCCATTATACACACATAAATGCCATTTTTCAATACAAAGACAACAATTTCAAGATAAACGATGTGGCTATGATTCTACCTTTTCTCCTCTCTCTTCATTAAGCTCCTCCACTTTCTTGGCCAGCTCCTCGATGGATTCCTTGAAGGTGTTGGAGCCGATGATGTCCTCTAGGTACTCCAGCATCCCCTCCTCGTGCTCATTCTGTGCTTTGGGCTTCATCATCGCAATCTGCTCAACCTCACCCTGATCACACAGAGGAAAATACAATACAGTGGAACCTTGTTATGAAGAGCTCTGAAAAACAGTAGAGATACAAGTTAGACTAACTTGTTTCTCTACTGGCCCGTTCGGGCAATGTATAATCTTTTTTCTTCATAATTTGAATAATGCACTTAGGTGACGGTTTGATTTTTTAATTTTTTTTTACTTGTTTGTGACACCATGTAGCTTCCCCCTCCCTCTTTCCACTCAAGCTTCCTGCTTATGATGGTTGATCTACTACATTTATTTACCTTGTAACAATATAAATTAGTTATTGTCTCATCTATTATATTAATACGGTAAGCTTCAACCCCCCAAATGCCTCCCACTCGAGATATCCTCACCCCGAGAATTCGGCGACTCCCCGACCGTCGGGATCGTAGGATATACGTTTTGCGGAGGACAATAAGGTATTCCCGAGTCGCTCCCGCCCCGTGGTCGTCCTCCAGATCGAAGAAAAGGGAAAGTCAGCAATGCGGTTGCTAATGTTAAGGCGCCGAGCAATGACTACCGATTTACCGCTGCAACTTTGTTTGACGAATATAAAACGGAGTTTAAAAACCAAGATATATATTACGAAACAATTCAAAGTTTACGAGTTGCAAAACTGTCCAGTTTTGGATAAATATAAATTATTATTATCACGCAAATGGTCCATATGATCCGAAAGTATGAAATTGACAACGCACTGTAACGACAACGAGTGTAATAGTAGCTTAGTTCAATAGTTTCGTCATCGTTGTTTTGCGTGTGTTATTCGCGAGCCCACATGCTTTGTACACAGCTGAGCGAGCGAGCTAATCCTTTTGTACACGGTGCAATTGTGCATTGAAATGAATATAGAACGGGGGGAACAATGGTTGAGGGGAGTTTCTTTCGTATTTATACATTGACCAGGGCATCGGCTAATCTTGCTAAAATCGTTCCATGGTATAATGTGCAATATCGCCACCCTGTGGCAAGATGTGTTACAACACGCACAAGGAAAGAAGGATATACCATCTCGCCTTCCATCTCGCAATCCGCTCAGGATTGATAATACAAAATGATTATAAAGAGTGTCATTTTATTAAATGCATGAAGAGACAGCTGTAACCGTTCCCTCCATCGCAATATATCCCCGGGTTTCACATTATGATAAACGTATAACAAGGGATGATACTGAAATTGGAAATCAAACTTTTACTATCCTGCAGATTTGGAAAAGGGGAAAAGGCGATCACCCCCCCCCCCCCCCCCCCCACCTGCCTACTAACTTCGCAACAAAAAATAAAACAACGAAAACGCATCAAGGGCATGTGTTTGTATTTGATAAGTTTGTCATGCATACAATTTCATCGTATTTTCATTATTATAATTATTTGTAACATTTAAACAGAGCGTACCGGGGATATCCGATGGGTCGGGTTTATCATGTTCACTGAAAGAATGTATCGCAATGACATGTGCAAAAGAGCGGGGTGGGGGAGGGGTAGCACGCCAGTGTCTCTTTCGTTTTTAAACCATGTGGATAGGAACGTTTTAAATTGGTTTCAGAGGTCGTTGTGTTCTTAAAATCGTGATGGCTTTTCACTGAAAAAAACCCCCCGCGGATTAGAAGACACGAGGTTATGTGCCATGCAGGCAATTGGAGTCGCGGGGGGGGGGGGAGCTACTATATTATCAAGAACACGAATGTAGTGGACCATAATTATGAAATATGGGGGATAACTTTGCATGGGTACTGAAACCATCATGATGTTGTTATACATTGGCCGGATGTATATTGTTGACCAGGGCCCCGACGGGTTGTGGGGCGGGATTTAGTTGCCCGTGTCTATTTTGTCTCACTGTCTCACTAAAATGATGGCTATGGGAATAGTATAGTTTTAAAGTGTCGTTATGTCGTTATCGCCTTTCTCTCACACAAACCCGCGGATTTCCGCGGGTACAGCTAGTTTATATAATATTATGATTGCATTACTATTCAAATTTCATTGATTTCTCATTAAAATGTATGGGGAAAAAAGATTCTTTGATTTTAATTTTGTTAATAAATGCAGAAATATATATGCTGGGGGGAAAATGCAATCACAAGATGTAAATGGAGCCCTGACATTATAGCCTGGTGGGCTATACATGTACAGAGTCTATAGGAATAACATAATCTCCAAAAGAACAGGTTAAGTTTATTAATTTTCTGAATTTATTGACTGACCTGAAGAATAAGGAAGCGATTGTGGTCCAGGTCAACACCCTGTTTGCGAAGAAGAGCGGTGCACTCCTTGAAGTTCACCTTCTTGCCATCCAGGTAGTAACTGCTGCTGTTATCTTTGCTCGCTGTCCTCGATACCACAAACTGACTGTTGGGGACCACTTCATATTCATCATCTCCAGCCTGTAACAAATTAATTTCAACATTATAGTTACTTAAATTCTTTTTGTCGAGGTAAATGCTAACTGCTGTTATCTTTGTGCGCCGTCCTTGATACTACAAACTGACTGTTGGGGACTACTTCAAATTCATCATCTCCAGCCTGTATTCATTAACAAATTAATTTGAACCTTATCATTACTTAAATTGTTGTAATCGTTTTTCTATCAATCTTTTTGCCAATGAGGTAAATGTATAGTTTAGTTGTATACTGTTATCTTTGTGCGCCTTCCTGTACTACAAACTGACTGTTGGGGACCACTTCATATTCATCATCTCCAGTCTGTATTCATTAACAAATTAATTTGAACCTTATCATTACTTAAATTGTTGTAATCGTTTTTCTATCAATCTTTTTGCCAATGAGGTAAATGTATAGTTTAGTTGTATACTGTTATCTTTGTGCGCCTTCCTGTACTACAAACTGACTGTTGGGAACCACTGCATATTCATCATCTCCAGCCTGTATTCATTAACAAATTAATTTAAACATTTTTTTATTTTAATGGTTGTGATCGTTATTCTATAAACCTTTTTGCCAATGAGGTGAATGCTACTGCTGTTATCTAAAAAGATTAGCTTCAGGGCAACCAAAAATTTACTGATGCTTAATTCCACTGGCATAAATGGGCAACCAATTATACCCAAACTGTAACGTTTTGTTTTATTTGTTTGAGGCCACCAGATTAATTGTTTGAACGTGCCAGACTGGGCAACAAGGCAAACAAATTAATTTCCAGCATTGCATAATGTGTCAGTGTTGATGAAAAGTTTACACTACGGGAACCCAGTGGGGTGTGTACAAAGTCTATGGGGATTTCAGAAACTCAAAGGGAACGGGATAACTCACCCCAAGGTCAATAATCTTCTGAAAGTGAACTGCCACAGTGCAGCTTGTCAGGTCCTTGTGGTCCTGGGACTTGTGAATCAGCACAGACAGTTTCTTGGAACGGATCTTTGCGGCGCGGTAGCCAAAAACAAACAGCATTGAGTCGATCACGTTGGATTTGCCGCTGCCATTTGGCCCGATGATGCAGGAAAAGCTCTGGAATTAGAACAAAAAGCAAAGAAATTTGAATTCCCGAGATCTCGCTCGATTTGCCGCTGCTGTTCAGCCCAATGATGCAGGAAAAGCTCTCTAGGGTTTGAATGCAAAGCCAGGTTATTTGAAATCCTTTGAAAATTTGAAAAATGGTTAAAGTTTCAACTCATGGGTGAGGAAAACAAGAACTGTAGAAATTTATTGAAGATTACAACATCTGAAAGTATTAAAATAATGCATCACTACAGAGCTAGGGGCTTACAGATTGATAATATGTGAGTGATAACTCCCATGTAAATCTGAAATCCTTGTAAAACAGCAATTATCAAACATCACTGTTTTGAAATGGAAATTTGTAATATCTTTGGTGATGATGGTACCCATTTCAGTGATTTAAGCTACATAATTCTAAATTTTAAATCAATGAAAATCTAGTAATCTGCATGATTTGGAGCCTTTATAATATTGAAATTTACATTTTAATGCTGTGTTAGTCTTAGTCCTTGTAAATACAGCAATTTAATGTTTCAACTTCTCCAAGGTATATGTTTGAACCAGAACACTCAATTGCACAAACCTTGTGAAACGGGCCCAGAACAACCTTGCCGGCATACGACTTGAAATTCTCTGTGACAATCTGTGTGATCATGAGCCTGGGTGTTGCAGCTTGAGGCATTGAGGCTGGCTCTTGGGGTATTGAATCCCCAACCTCCATGTCTTCCCCCTCTGCTCCCAACGTCTCCTGTTCCTGGGGAGGGGCAGGCTCCTCTAACACTGGCATGGTGATTCTGTGCTATGCAAACAAAATACATGTATTATTATATGCTAGTACATTTATCTTTACCTAGTAAGTTGTAACTAACCAGGCCAGGTTATTTTGCAGGGGGGAAGGGCAGAATAGACGATACAAGCACAAGTTACATTTGGGAGTTTTTCGATTCACTCATCACTTTTTACTTTCCGTCATGTCAATGTCGTCAAGGAGCTTTCGTTTCGCAACAGTAACAGAAGGGAACAGTCACAGCACGAGTGAGAAACTCGAGCTGCACATACGCATTCTTTTATCTTTAACGTTCTCTTTCTCTTAATGCGCGCATGAAAACGGCAATCTCGTAAGACTAATACATTACGAGATTGCCAGCGCTTACGAGATTACCCAGCGCAGCTGGCTAATGTATGTACATGTACAAATATTTACATACGTAAACGTTTGTACATCGAGTCAATCGCGTAGCTCGCGAGCACGCCTTAACGCGCGTACGCGGCGCTCTGCCGTCTTTGCCAAAACCATTTAGCATGTAGCATGTATTTAGTATGTATAGTACCGATAAGTATTGAACAAGCGCTAGAGTTCTCGTTCCTATACTTCGGGAAAACTATTTTTTTGCTCGAAACTGAGGTAATTCTGAATATTTTGTAACTAATATTTCTGTAAATATTGTTACATATTAAATATTCAAGACGAGGAGAAAAAGTTTGGAAAACCACTCAATAAACTAAAGTTTCATAACTTAAGCAGCCATATCGTATTGCATTTTGAAGCGGTTACGGCTGCCTTGTTTAGTTTACGCATCGGCACATCCATCAAAATATTGCCGATCTGATGTTTTGGCTTTTGCTGATCTGCTGATGAGTGATGTGGCCAAATATCGGCCCCGATACGATGTCCGATCCGATTATCGGTTATGCCCTAGTTATTATGACATGTCACATTCTTTGTCAATCATGTCAACTCAAATTTAAATTACAAAAATATGTCTCGACTTTGTCTTTGAAATTTGACCACTTGTCAGTTCCGAATTTCAATTAGAATTTGTAATCGCATCAACCATTCAATAGCTACTACTATTACTTAGTAAGAGTTGAACACAGATAGAAACTCAACATGCATTACACTAGACAAAGCAGTGTATGAAATTTGTAATCAAAGTCACAAATTGGGTCTGCAAAATTGGCTCACACAAAATAGAATCTACAAACATTTTTTTTCACGCGTGGGACTGATGCGTCACCTACATTTAATTACAAACATAACAATAGCAAAAACTGTAAAAATTGAAATATATCCCGAGTAATAAAGGTCATACATTTGAATTTATCGACCTCCAAATAAATACTTAGAACATGCAATAACTTACTCTTCCGAATTCAGGTCAGGAAGCGTGAAATTCGGGTGTATTTTGTTGCCAAAAACGGAATATTCGTGATTGAAAAGTGCGCTCATTCGTTGGCGGCGTAGAAATCCGTTACATGATTGGTCAATTATTGAACACTTTGTTGAAGCGCGCCAGCTAGTGACACTTATTGGTAATTTTCATTTTGTTGACGATATTCGATGATTGTCATCGATATCGATGATTTTGATCAGATGATACTCGTATTGTATGGCCCCGTTTATGGCGTAGCGACGGGGAGCATGGGGGAGCACCGTGCCCCCCCCCCCCCCCCAATAATTTTAAATAAACAATAGGAAACATAAGGGGACATTTTTTGAAGAAAAAACAAAGAAATATATAAGGTGTGTCCCCCCCCAAAAAAAATGTAAATAAATAAATAAATAAATCAGTGCAACCACGCTCCCCGGAGGGGGGGGGGGGGGGGGGGGTGGGGGTGGATCAGGGGGGGGGGGGGGGGGGGTGGGGGTGGATCAGTCACTCTCACTGCAAAAGTGCTACCCACCCGCGTCCATCAACCTCTGAAATGGACCCTAACGTCGAAAACTTGTGCACCTCAGAAAAAGGTACCCTTTTTGTGTTTTTTGTTTGTTAATGAATGCTGAAAACCAACCCTTTTTAAAGGAAAACGTGGACGACGTGCACCTGAAAAGGTACCTTTTTGTAGGTTTTTTTCTAATGAGTGCTGAAAACCACCCTTTTTAAAGGAAACGTCGAGCTGAAAATGATACCCGTTCGACGTTTTTTTTACGCGGGTGCGTAGACAGACAATCATGTTGAGCGGCAGGAAAAATGTACTACCTCGATGTTGCTACGTATATACATGCTTTTATTTATACATTGAAAGTATAGTATAGTATGATACAAAACACTGGATTGAGATATTAGGAACGTAAAATCTTGCATAAAATCTTGTAAATATAATTATTATACTCGAATAATCACTTCTGCACGGGCGTAATTATATGGAAACATTTTTCTCAAGTGGGGATGAGGTATTTAGCCCAAATAATTTTTCTCCCCGACTTTTCAGCTGACAAGCAAAACAAAAAAAAAGATCCTCGCCTTTTTGATGCCCGAAAATGTTTTAGATGGCTTAGTCAGAAAATAACATGATTTTGCGAGCCCGAATAAGAGGCGGTTTTGCCCGTAAATAAGATGACTTTGCCGGAATGTACTACATGACTTTGCCCGAATATGACATGGTTGACCGAATGATGACATGGTTTTTCCGGATATAACATGTTTTTTCCCGAATTTCAAGTGCCTCTTGCCGAATATGGACGTGTTCACAACTCCAAGGGGGGTGGGGGGGGGGGGGCTGCAGCCCCCAGCCCTCCGGCTGCTACGCCTACGCCTGTGCACCTCTGTAAATATTGTCCGTTGTAAATTCTTTCTTGCATGTTTTGATAATAATTGTGAAAGTACTGGCCTCGACTAGCAAGCATATTGCTGGTCCTTTCCCGAAGTGCCCCCCGATATTTGTTGTGAGATAATGAAAAACTGACTGTCAAATTTGAAAGAACATACAATTTTAATGACAGAATAAACTTTATTTGATCAAAATATGTTCAGAAACGGCTGAAGTATCCATAAGTATATTTGTATTCAAAAGATTCTTCACCGGCAATCACGGGGGATATTTAGACTTTTTAGAGAGAAAAAATAAAATGCCTAAAGACTACTTGGAAAAAAATCTGAATAGGTTTTTAAAAAGTCGTTGATGACATCTTTATTGAATCATTATTTTAACAAAACATTAAATGCACAATTTTGTATATGAAAATGGCTAAAACCAGTGATTTATTTAAATAGCGCCCTCTTGAGTTGTAACGGCTGTTTTTGAATGATAACAGGGGTTTTACTTAGTCGTTGTAATTGTGTATACTTTTCGAGCATGGTGAAATTATAACTATTACTTTGTTCCGTATATAATGGTGCAGGTTTTGGTTACTAAAGTTAAGTTTGACCAACTCAACTATCCCTTTAACCTGTGGTTTATTTATGTTGTATTTGTAAACGATTTCGTTGTCTGGCAAATACCTTCATTTCATTTCATTTTATCCTTCGCTGGCCCGACATGGGTAATTTTAACATTTTAAAGGGATAGTTGAGTATTGGTCAAACTTAACTTTAGTAACCAAAATCTGCACCATTACGGTTCAAAATAATATTTATGACTTCACCATGCTCGAAAAGTATACAAAATTACAAACGAATAAGTAAAACCCCTGTTATCATTCAAAAAGACACGGTTACAACTCAAGAGGGCGCTCTCTAAAAAAATAATTGGTTTTAGCCATTTTTCATACAAAATTGTGCATTTAAAGGGAAAGTTGAGATCTGGTAAAGAGAGTACAGTTTTGGTCAAACTGAATTTTAGTAACCAAAACCTGCCCCATTACATTACAAACTACTCCACCATGCTCGAAAGGAATACAAAATTACTAATGACTAAGTAAAAAGCCTGTTATCATTAAAAAAAAAGAGCCGTTAAAACTCAAGAGGGCGCTCTCTTAACCCCCATTGGTTTCATCCATTTAAAATGTTTTGTTGAAATCGTTATTAGATAGAGAGATAATCAACAACTATTTAAAAACCTCTTTTGTAAATTTTTGAAAAGAGGAAGCTTTTTTTCTTTTGTTAACGGCTGGTTCAAAATTATCGAATAATTGTGGGGCCCCACAATTATTACAAATTTTAACAAACCTATTCAGATTTGTTTCAAAGTAGTCTTTAAGCATTTTTTTAATTTGTCTAAAAAGTCAAAATATCCCCTGGTGAAGAATTTTTGAATACAAATATGTTTATGGATATTTCAGCCGTTTCTGAACCGATTTTGTTCAAATAAAGTTTATTCTGTCATTAAAATTGTATGTTCTTTCAAATTTGACAGTCAGTTTTTCATTGTCTCACAACAAAATATTTTGTGAAGTGCCCCCCTATACCAACACTCAACTATCCCTTTAAGTTTTTAACATAAACGTACAGAATCATCTGTTGATAATTTTACTCATATACTCTCTACGGTATACATTCAAGTAGCTGCATGTTTGATGAAAAAATAGTGGTTTATAAAAAGGGTTTATACCCTGGAGCATATTGGCGACACAAACTAGCCTTTTGGTGCCCTTTTCGGAGAATGGACCTTGTGGTACCTAGGTTCATGGTTGCACCATCTGAGCCTGAAGGGAGGATTGGAGAGTCCTGTGAAGGACTGTCAGTGTTGGTAGGCTTTCTTGGGTAGTACGCCTGGAAAGGATTGTTGGTATTATTTTTGTGAGCTTCTAGTTCTCAAAAAGAACTATGTACAGCGGGCGTCTGGTCGGTTCGCCCCCCCCCCCCCCCCAAATCCGGTATAGGTTACTATGAGGAGAGGATGGATGGATGGTAGGAGGGGGCTCGACGTTTTGAGCAGGTTGACCGGTCTGTCGTCAGGAGTGCGGAGTGCTGGTGCGGAGTCGGACAGAGTGGGATTGTTTCAAATTTACGGATATAGTTATTCCAAAGCTTGGGGGTACGTAAATTAAACAGAAAATAAACTAAATGCTCACATATGGATTTTAATGTTATGGTGACTAATGGCGAACCTTTGTTAGGAGGTCAAAAGATGTAATGTTTGTAAATACTGAAGATGCCTGCAAAAGATAATGTCGGAACAATGCCACACGCACCCCGAGGGTGGGGGCGGGAGGGTGTTTCACAAAGCAATATTTTGTCATCATGACAAATTTTTATGTTGGCATTACGGGGACCTTTTGCCCAAAATTTGGCGAAATTTTTGCCAAAATTTAGACCAAAATGTCCTTATAATGCCACCATAAAAATCTGTCAATGATGACAAAATATTGCGTTGTGAAACACGGGTCACTACCCGTGTCGATCAACCTCTGAAATGTCGCAACATCTTTGAAAACCTAAAAAAGGTACCTTTTTGTGATTTGTTTTTTGATGGGTGCTAAAAAAGGAAAACGTCGACGATTTTTGTTTGTTTGACGCGGGTGCGTAGCCAGTCATTTTGAGAGTGATCTCCCCTCCCCTCGCTCTCCCCTCCCCTCGCTCTCCCCTCCCCAGGGGCACCCACATGACGTGCGTTGCTGATGTCGCAAATAGTATTGAAATATAAACAAATAAAAACAACAACAAACGATGATTGCGTAATTCATCTGCACACATGTGTGACGTGCGTGTATGAGATCGCGCGTACGTATTTAGTTATGCAATTATTGCCGTCCGTAACACTAAAGAAGCCGGTAAAAGAGTTGGGAATCCCTCACTTCTGAAGTGCAAATCTTCAATAATATTGGTGCAATCTCTGGACAGAATGAGTTTGATGAGAATATTTTCTCCGAGATTTCCATCGCTTGTAGCCAAAATTCAGTATGGAAAACCATTTAGGACCAGGGTGAGTTATTAAACGACAACGCTTTACTTTTACATTTTACCGAAATTACTGACTTGTAGTCGTTTCTATTTATCCGGAGGTGGTAATATTGATGTAACTGTTTGCTGATGCTTTGTATATACATTGCGATGTGCTTGCATGGGAGCCAGCGAATTGGAAAACCGCCTCGCGTGTAGAAAATACGCGGCGATTATAGACTGGTATCGCACATCGTATCTGATTTTAAGAACATAATTTTGTATGAACAAGCCAAAATTCACAATTTATACGCATCTGGAAAGTCTTACTTATAGTACTTGATCACCCACTTTTTATATGGAGTGGTCATACTTATTACTTAGTTCAGTCATACAATCGGCATGATCGGCTTATAATATTGAAAATATTGAAGACTTCAGTCAGTGGAAGTCCACTGGAAGTTTTATGTATGCAATACGAGGATGTGAATTAGAGGAAACATGATACAAACACTGCCCAAAACTAAAAGTAACAGTAAAACTAAAATAAAACTAACTGAACTTGAAACTGAAAGTTGGAAGACAAATTTGCATTTGATAATTAATAATTGTTTTTGAAAACTGAAATGTGTTATTGTTAATGCAATGCACATAGCCCGCTGTCCCATTCATCGTGTATTCCCATTATATGACTTCGCCGAGCGCCGGTACAGCCGAAGTGCGCTTGCGCATGAAAATCATATGAATATTTATGAGGCGAGCCCCACGCACACGTGCCAGAGCGCTCCACTGTGCATGCACAAAAAAGTACGAAAATAGCTACTGTGTGGCTAAAAATATCGGGACTGCAAAACCATGCATAATGTCCATGTCAACAACTTTATCAACACTCGCACACAAGAAAATGGCAATGAAACGATCGATAAAAGTATGTAGAATTCAGAAAAATTATCATCTTTCACATACAAAATTTTTGAAATATCGAAAACTTACCTTATAAACGGCATCCCGAATAGCTCAAAATCCATTTTGGCGAAAAACAGCAGGTGAAAAAGACCTTCTTTCACAAGATTTTGTCCAAAGAGTCGCGTATCGAATTTGGTATCAACGTGTAGAATGGGCGTTCAGAAAGCCAATGACGTAAGCATCAAAATGAATTGTGGAAGAGAATGCAGTGAAAAGGGTAAACCCTGTGCTATGTCCAGACCGATACCGCTCCGATACCACATTTTCATGGCATGCATAATCGACCCAGAAGCCAGCCAAGTCTCGTAATGAGATGCGTGCGCACGCGATCAATGACGTCATGCATACATTATCGTTCGCGAAAGGTACCGCTCGCTGGCTATGTGCGATGACATTGATGTCAAAATCAAATAATAATTATGCTTCATTGTATGTCATTTGTAATTAATTGCCATATTACATCAAACAAATTAGCTGCTGTCTTCTAAAATGTTGTGTAGCTATGAATGATAATGTCAGAATATTTGTATTTGACCTATTCATTTAAATCATGAATACAACTTATTAACAACTTGTACAAGCAAACCAAAATAAAACAAGCACCTCAAATGAGAATGAGATATCGGGTATATATATTCATGTACAAAACTAGTAAGCAATACACTTATCAATTGTATGACGCACCTCATGACCCCGGGAATTGGTCATATGTGAGTCGGATTTCGGTATACCATGACGCACCCCTGTGTCCAAATTTTGACGGACCATTCAACTACAATGATGGTACATACGGACACTTTTGTGACGCACCATCTCTTGATTTTGACGAACCATGACGGGTAAACTGACTGACAATGACGAACCAAAGGGTTGCCTTGACGGTACCTGCTTCAAAAATGTTGTGGTAAATGACCCAACCATGACGCACTATTCTCGGGGGTCATGAGGTGCGTCGTACAATTGATAACGTGTATAATACTTGCAAGCAGGCAGGTTGCTAATGAATTATGCCAAGTTGCTTGGCCTTGAATTTTGTAGACTTAATAATTTAGTATCCCTCATTATTATTTGATATTGAAATTAACTTTAATTTCTGTGATTTTGAAATGATTTACAGGTCTTTCCTGCGACGTCATCTTGCTATTCAACACTAGTCTCAGAAGATGTGAGTTAACATGTTTGCAAGGAAATTGTGCATATTTACATGTAAATGGTCAAATTTACTTTCATATAATTGGGGGAAAATTGTGATAAAAAATAAAATAATAAAATCACAAAGTATAATTGTAATTATTTTGTTTTAAGCATTCAATGTGTTTGCAATTCTTTTCCTGTGGAGTATAAAGTGGATTATTACTTTTTTATAGAATGATAAAAATTGATGAACTTAGATAAATTACGGATTTGAGGGTACTTATTCTTTTTGTTTATTATAATCAAGTTTCTTTTTCAGGTGTTTGTAGTACAATAGGAAAATGTATTACAAATTGATGCCCAATAACCCTATTACTTAGTATGTTACAGCGAAAAAAATACACGGGGGCGGCGGGCGAATTCGCCCCCGAAATGCCCAAATTCGCCCACGAAAAAAAAATTCGCCCCAGAAAAAAAAAAAAAAAAAAAAAAAAAATTCTGTTTTAATTGTGATCAAATGCTTATAAAATGATCACTTACAGCATTATAGCTTATTAGTAGCCCCTGAAATTCGAAAAGAGCTCGGAAATTTGTAGCCCCCGAAAATGGAGCCCCCGAAATAAAAATATTAATTTTTTCGCTGGTATGTTAGTAATAGAGTGATATGATACAAATTGTGAAATGTACACTTGTTGGGGATGTGTCACTTTGCACCATATTCTACCACATATCAGATAAAACTTTTCACATGTTAATCATAAATAATTGTAAAAATTCAAAAAGTAGTTACATTGTAGCTGATAAATTTACATTTTTGTTGGGTGGAGGCATATTGCATATTAATTCAAAGCTTTATCAGAATTTTGTATAGATGAATTGTTAAATAAATATATGCATTTTACCTTAATCTTTCTTTTGCTTTGAAGGATGTGCGAAAAATCAGAAACATTGGTATTTCTGCTCACATTGATTCTGGAAAGACCACCTTGACAGAGAGACTGCTGTTCTACACAGGCAGGATCAAAGAAATGCATGAGGTTTGTTCATGAGATGATAATGAGATTGATGTTGCTTAGGGCTGTAATGAAGATGAAGATGAGGGTGGTGATGATGTTGATAATGATGATGGTGATGGTGATGGTGATGATGATGATGATGATGATGATGATGATGATGATGATGATGAAGATGATGATGATGATGATGATGATGATGATGATGATGATGGTGATGGTGATGATGATGATGATGATGATGATGATGATGATGGTGATGATGATGATGATGATGATGATGATGATGGTGATGGTGATGGTGATGATGATGATGATGATGATGATGATGATGATGATGATGATGATGATGATGATGATGATGAGGATGAGGATGATTGTGATGCTGCTGCAGCTGGAGATGATTGTGATGTTGACGATTATGAGGATATTGGTGATGATGCTACTGCTTATGCTGCTGCTGCAGCTGCTGCTGCTGATGGTGGTGGTGATGATGCTGCTGCTGATGATAATAATGATGATTGAGAAATAGGATGAAGATGAGCATGTTCTATGTATGCACATCAATCAGAAAAAGCTGTCTTCAATGAATGTATCTATTTAATTTGATTAATGATTAGGTCAAAGGAAAGGATAATGTGGGTGCCACAATGGACTCCATGGAATTGGAGAGACAACGAGGGATCACCATCCAGTCTGCTGCCACCTACATCCAGTGGAAAGACAACAATATCAACATCATTGACACACCAGGTTTGTGGCATCATTGTAAAACCATAGTAAATTCTCAAAATTAGCTCATGCCTACTTGCCCGGGGCCTCTCAAAATTAGCTACAGGCCACCAAATGTCATTGATGTTAAACTGGCCTGAATGAGCCTCAAATATAACAGAAATTTACTTTTTGGGGGGCCACCAAATTAAGGTTTGGGGCCACCAGCAAGGAGCTAAATTAGCAGTATATTTCTTATTCTACTGGTAGTGTAGAAATGTGGTGACAAATTTAACCTCAAATAGACAACCAGGAAATATGAACAACATTTTTAAATAGTACATGAGTTTCCCATTAGAGCAAATTGTTAAATTACATTAGTTCGCATATAAAAAAAAATAATAACAAATTAGGAAGTATGATTTTTTGTTAGTGTGATATCATTTAATGATAATAACAAGTTTTGATTTATATAGCATCTGATATGATACAATATCATCTATAAGTGCTTTACATTACTATCACCAAGTCGCCTAGGAAACAATGCGAGCCTGCACACTTGATTGTTAAATCAAAATTCTTATTTTTGTTGTTCTTATTGTTCTCTTCCCAAACTGCGTAGGTCATGTTGATTTCACAGTTGAAGTTGAGCGTGCGCTGAGAGTACTGGACGGGGCGGTGCTGGTTCTCTGCAGTGTGGGTGGGGTGCAGAGTCAGACACTGACAGTCAACAGACAGATGAAGAGATACTCTGTTCCCTGTATTGCCTTCATTAACAAACTAGACAGGTATGGTCCTTCCCAACCCTGTGTTCCCTGTATTGCCCTCATTAACAAACACGACAGCATGGACGTCGATCTGTAATTGTCCTTGCAAGTCTTGTTCATACTTACGTGTCACTTCACGTTATTCTTCATTATTATGTCATTTTTCATTTTGATTGATATTGGTATCATGACATTTTCTATTATTATTAATATTTTTCCATCCAGAGCAAAAGCTAATCCTCGCCGGGTCCTTGGCCAACTGCACTCCAAGCTGAACCACAACGCAGCGTTCCTCCAACTACCCATCGGGCTGGAGGCTCATACCAAGGGGGTCATTGACCTCATCCACAGGAGGGCGCTGTACAACGAAGGGGATTATGGGTAAGACAAGCCTCCACACTAACTTTTTTGTCTACTTGCCAATTAGGGAAAGATTCATACAAAAATTATAAAATTTTACTTGCCGGAGCAGAAAATGTACTTGCCCGAAAAAAAATCATGTGAATCAAAAGAAAAATTTATTGTGCTTGTTAGCTTGATCTGCTTGGAAAATGTATCGCTTGTTTCTAGATGTGATTTATGTGTAAGGAATTACATTATCCCGTTAAAAAGATATGTACAATTGTAGTGTTCAGATGTTTAATTATCCATTGGAAAGTTATAACTGTGTACAAAATTAGTGCAATGAGTTTGTGAATATCACTTTGCATTTTTGCTCATTACTCAGCCATACAACATCCATTTAGCTTGACATTTTCACACATTACCCGGAGGGCATATTAGATCACAAACATACACGATTTCATCAACCATTCATCACTTTCTGCACATGTCAACAAAGTTACTAGATCCCTGTAAAAAACTGCTGAAAACTGCTTATAGCCCGGTCACATATCAACGGATTTCGTAAACGGACATCAAACGGAGAGCTAAATTTTCCATCCGTTCGTCTCCGTTCGTATGCGTTTCTTGTCCGTTCCTTGTTTTGTACATAAAGCAATGGAGACGACTTTCATCCTGGATAATTTCATTCGCAAATTTTCCATTCGTTGGGCATTCGTTTCTGCTATCCATTGATATCTGACCGGGCCATTAACTTAAGAGGTTTCCTTTATCTTCCAGTGAAGAGATCCGTGTAGGGGAAGTGCCTGAAGACATGAAGGCTGAGGTGGAGGAATACAGGCAGAAACTCATTGGTAAGTTATGGAACATACACACACGCATGCACTCACAGTCTCACACACACACACACACACACGCACACACACATACTTGTAAGCACCGGCAAACGGGGACTCTTGACTCTTTACCTGGAAAATGGGGACTCGCGAAAAACAAAGGATAGGGGGGTTCCTCATACAGCTAATGCACATCTAGGCCAGGGGGAGGGGGGTATCCAGGTAATATCACATGAGGGCGGTATAGTAGTTTTCTTGCCGATCACGACACACGCACGATGTAAACCACACACTCCGATACACACAAAAATTTCACATTTACATTCCAATCGGGGACGAGCTTTAGAACGGGCAGCAGTTCAATTAGTTACATTCTAAACGTGGACAAGCAGTGCTTTCTCATTGTAATTCTAACCGCGGACATCCGCAGTTGGAGTGTGTCCGCGATTAGATGGTGTTTTGTCACATGTATGTCCCCGATTTGGGGGTGTTTACAAACACACACTAGGCCTGACACACACACACACACATACGCACACTCACATGCACGTACTGGGGAAAGCGATTACAATTCATTTTTCAGGGGCTACTTTTTAACTTGCCTGCATGGGGGCTCTTTGATGATTTTTTTCAGAGGCCTTAGTAAATGTTGATGAACTTATGAGAGTGACACATTTAATGCCCTTTACTTTCTCTTATCAATTCAGAGGCTGTATTATATTGAATGAACTTACTATAGCGACACATTTGTATACTCTTCTGTCTTTTTATAAGTGAACATTGTTATTTTCAAAATTCAGAGGCCTTATCACATGTGGAATGAACTTATTAAGAGTGCCAAATGTTTATAAACTTTATACCATTTACTTTTGCTTTTTAACAATTCAGAGGCATTGTCAAATGTTGATGATGCGCTGGGAGAAATGTTCTTGGAAGAGGTGGAGCCTAGTGAACAGCAGATAAAGGTCAGTTGTCTACATTCCTTAGCACTGTGTGTGCCTTACAAGCGGCTGGCTGGAATACTCCCTAGGGAGTGGAAAATGTGCACTTTGTGCACAGGAACGATCGCAGTGTGTATCCATTGACCGGGATCATAATAATAGCACTCAGAGGCTTTATTGCAATTTGCGCTCTATTATTATTGTTATTATTATTCATGCATTCATGCATTCATCCTCATTTTATATATTTATGGGCAAGTCCAAGCAAACGTGGATAAAATGTCACAGTGTTGCCACAAAATAACCATTATGGCATTTTAACCATTCAAATATTTATGTTCCGTTTATTGTAAGTGTTTAAATGCTTGGAGCCATATAAATATTGGTAGGATTCAAGTATAGAATAGCTGTCATTTAATATCGACTAGCCTTCATAACTATGCTAATGACGATGATGATGATGACGATGATGTTGATGATGATGTAGATGAAGATAATGATAATGATGATGGAGAATGGCAAATGGGTGAATTTTTGATAACATAGTGCTTTGCGTCAAATTGCTGATTTTTAGCAGGTCTACTATTGTATGTAGGATATTTTCTGATTTTGGAATAACTATTATCTCCTATTATCCTATGCAATGCTAGAAATTGGAATTGACCCACTGGCCAGGGGCCACCAAAGTTATATACATAATGTAAAATTTGACTTGCCTGCTGGGCAACTAGAGAAAATCGTGATTGTTTTTGCGCCTGACTGGGCCACAAGGATAACAAGTTAATTTCTAGCATTGTCTTGTGTTATGTGACAGGATGCCATTAGGCGCAGTGTGCTAAAGAGGGCCTTCACCCCTGTCATGATGGGCACTGCACTCAAGAACAAAGGCGTACAGGTCAGTGTGGTGACTCTTCAGGGGGCATTTCACAAAGATTTTAAGTTGAACTTAATTGAAAATTTCAAAGTTTAAAGTCATACCTGTAAAGTGTCCAAATTACTTGGAGCTTCCTCGTTTCTCTTCTACCGTGTTGTTTAGCTTATGGTAAAAGAAGAATAAAATAGGGTTTGATTTTTTCAAATGTCCCTTTAGTATGAAGATAATTATCATTTAAATCTTTTATTTCAATCACGTTGATTAACGCTTTTGATAAAAAGTACAAGTGTCCTATCTGAGAACGTCCGCATGCAGCACCGTGAGAACATTCCGGAGATTGAACTTTGAGCCGAGCGAGTGCAAATTCCATGAATTCTGTACTACGTGTGTAAACACGGGTGCGAATATCTCAAACGGATCATTCATTACTGCGACAAATGTATGGCAGACCATCAGTATTCGGTGATAAAATATGAACTCAATATTCGTTTTTTTCACTAGGTAAACAGTGTTCGTTTCTTTCAAACTTTCACAAATCTTTCAATTGTATTTTTTTAATGATATTGATATAGGATTGAAGTCTCAAATGTCATTTTGTGCAATATCTGACACTTTACAGGTATCACTTTAACATTTATGTTTTATCAAAACAAGAATGCAAATATTTGAGATTTTTAAGAAATTTTACTCAGAGAACATGAAATCTAGAAAATACAAAATATGGATAATTTTTCAGAAAGATCTTATGTAGTGTTACAAAAATCACTGGCTATTTGCCATAATATTACTAATGGCTTTCCATAGTTTTAAGTCCAACTTGTATTTAATTTGAACTAAAGATCTTTGTGAAACACCCCCAGACTTGTAATTATGACAGTTAATATGTCAGTGATATCAAATACAAAAATGCTCCAAGATATGTAACATATACCTATCAAGGATTTGGCTACATACAAAATATATCTGTTTGTTTATTTTCATATGTTTCTTGTGACCCCTATTGGATGCTGACGTCGATCGACTACCTCCTGAACCCAACTGAAATGGATAACTTTATTCTTATTATCTTATATTTCTATTCTGTCAAAGCAATATTTAAGCAGTATTTTAATTTGAGTGACTGTAAACATTTGTAATTGAATGATTGTGACTATTAGTAATTGAAATGCTTGGTTATTTCCATATCTGTTTCTTATAGCATCTATTGAATGCTGTAATCGACTACCTCCCGAACCCTACTGAAGTGGATAACTTTGCCTTCAATGAGTGAGTATGATGATGGTCAACAGGGGACAAAATTATTGATTGATTTTTTTCAGGGTTATGTTTCAATATTGCATGCCATAAAATAAAAAATTGAAATAAGGAAGTTTTGAACAAGTTTGCTTAATACATTTATATTTACATCCATACGGTAACAATAACTGTGTTAATTTGAGGCTAACCCATTATGACTAATGTACAATTGGAAGCTGTATTGTGTAGCAAAACATGTAGCCAAAAACTTATGTGCTTGTTTTGCCTTGAAGAAATTAAAACATTATTCCATCTCTCCCATGTTCATTAAGTTCTCTTCCTCTACCTCTCGTAATTGCTTTCCCCTTCTCCATCTCTGCCCCCTTTCTCAATCATTTCTTTTATCCTTCCCCTCAGAAATGATAAGAGAATCAAAATGAGTCCGGTCAGTTATATCTTGAAGAAATTAAAACATTATTCCATCTTTCCCATGTTCATTAACTTCTCTTCCTCTTTCTCTCTTAATTGCTTACACCTATCTCAATATATTTGTATTATTCTTTCCCTCAGAAATGATGAGAGAGTCAGAATGAGTCCGGCCAGAGATAGCTCTGAGAAGTTTGTGTCGCTGGCATTCAAGCTTGAGGTATTGTCCATATTTATCAGTAATAAATAGTGCTCAGTCAAAATGTTTTACTAAACATTAACAATTGTAACATTTATGAAAACGTTTAAACATTAAACAAAATAATGAACAGAAAAATCAAATAAAAACATTGATTTTGTTGTTGTTGTTTTTGTGTTTGAACGTTTAAAAATGTTTAGAGACAACGTTTAGTAAAATAAACAGAATAACTCAGCACTAGTTATGACCAATTCATTGTGTAAACATTGCGTTGTATACTGGTAATGGAATTGTTCTTCTTTCCACAGAATGTTGTATTTGTTTCTTATTTTAAATTAGAAAGCCTGGGCCAGAAGACTTTAACAAAAGAAAGAACATTTGAAAGCCATGTCCACTGCAGTCTACAAACAAAGATGTGGGATCAAGTTTCACTAGGCACTGTATTTTAGGTCCAGTATAAACCTGCCGGTGGGCAAACTTCTTGTACAGAGAGAATATTTTAGTTATAACAGTTTTGGGTCTGAAAGTACTTTTTAAATGTACACATTTGATTTAAACTTGGTTTTACTTGTACCAAGGGTGTTTGCAGAAGGTGCTGTACAACACATATTCCCTTTGAGATTCTGAAATCTCCATAGACTTTGTACACAACCCATTCGGTTCCCGTAGTCAAGGGGTTAAACAGCACATATTTATAGTTGATCATCAGTGTATTACAAACTTTCCCTTTCAAGTGATTACCCACACCCTTGATAACTCAAACAATTTTACCTTATTATATAAAATGTGCTATTGTGAACAATAGCCATTACCGTATTTGCTGGTGTATTAACCGCACCTTTAAAAAAAAAAAAAAAATTTGCAAAAATGGGGGTGCAGTTAATACACGGGTGCGGTTTATAGCGTATTAACCGCACTTTTTTCAATTTTTTTTTTTTTTTTTAAAAATGGGGGTGCGGTTTATACACAGGTGCGGTTTATACACCGACAAATACGGTAAGAGGAGATATACATTAAACTCAAATATAAGCATGACAAAATACGAATTCTTATTAATATCTGTTAATGTTGTGTTGTGCTTTCAGGCGGGCAGGTTTGGTCAGCTGACCTACATGCGTGTGTACCAGGGGTGTCTGCAGAAGGGTCAGAACATCTACAACACCAGGACGGGAAAGAAGGTCAAGGTGTCCAGGCTGGTCAGAATGCATTCCGACAAGATGGAGGTAACAATCATGCTGGCTTTTACGTTCATGGTGGTTATTTTTGTTGTTGATGATGATGATGACAATGCTGACAACAATGATGATGATGATGATGACATTAATGATGATGATGACAACAATGTGGTGATAATAATGATGACAACAATATTGATGATGGTGATAACAATGCCACTGACAGTGGTGATGATGAGAATAAATATAACAACATTTATGATGATGAAAGAAGTCAAAGAACCTTCTTTACCATGGTAAAAGGAATTCTTGCTGTAAAGTTCACAGAAAGTCATGGAATTTTGCTTGAAAATAAGTGTATGAACCGTGATATAATGATTCAATTAGTCATTCCTAGTCTGAAGAAGATCCTGCTAGAATGGAAAGCTAGGCTATTAATGACTCTCATTATAATTAATTTCAGGATGTCTCTGAGGTGTACGCTGGAGACGTATGTGCCTCGTTTGGGGTCGACTGCGCTAGTGTGGACACCTTTACTAACGAGGCTAAGACCAAGATTCCTAGCCTGACAAAGATCCTGCTAGGATTGAAAGCTAGGATATTAATAACTCTCATTATAATTAATTTCAGGATGTCTCTGAGGTGTACGCTGGGGATATATGTGCCTTGTTTGGGGTCGACTGCGCTAGTGGGGACACCTTTACTAACGTGGCTAAGACCAAGATCTCTATGGTGAGTAATTAGCTTGTCATTCCCCTATTAAAATAAAAGGAACCATCCACAAATATAACATTTACAACATTGTTGTAATGCATTCCACCAACAACCATGGAAATATGCATTTCTTAAAATATTTTATCCAAACTTTATAATCATAACTACTGCTATACACCATTCATGGGTCTGCAGACACAGACTGTATCTATTGTCATAGGAACCAGGAACATTATTATTATTACTATTATGCATTTCGGTGTGCTATTCATAGTAAACTTTATCACAGCATTTACAACTATCTATTATTTTGGTGTGATGGTTCCCTGTTGGTAAGCCTGTGTTTATCTCATTTTTTCTGAAGGTATATTCTCTTTTGTTCAATGTCTTGGTTTTAAATGGTTTAAAATGTGCATTCATGTTACATGTCAAGTGTTGTATGTACATCATATACATTAACATGCCTGACATGCCTTAAGCGTCCATGCCTATGACTTGTGTCTTTGTGACTTTGTGACAGTATTCTATATGGAAAGTTCTGTAAATGTTTTTGTTACATTATGTTGATATTTAGATGTTTAAAAAAATTAATTTCACTGATTAATGAATTGTGATACTGTGAACCTGAAATAATTTTCAATTGAGTTGGACCAACAAAATATTGAATTGAATTGAATTGAATTGAATTGCAGGACAGCATATTTAAAGAACAAGGATTTAATTTTTCTTTGCCAGGAACCAATGCATGTACCAGATCCTGTCATTTCTCTTGCCATCAAGCCAGAAAAGAAGGTAAGAACTTATGTTATTTGTCTCAATTTAAATGAGTAAAATAATGTGTAATGAAAGAAATAATGCATGTCATTGCATGAATGTCTTAAGTATGATTTCTATAAATGTTATGAGTTCAATAAATATAAGACATTGAATGAACCTTGCCAGCCAAAATTGTATGATTATTTTTTTAGCAAACCCTGGCTGGCAAGGTTTCTTTTTAGTGAACCCTGGCTGGTATGGTTTGTTTTTAGCAAACCTTGACTTGGCTGGCAAGGTTCGTTATTTTAGCTAACCCTGTGTTGGCTGGAAAGATTTTGTTTTCTAGCAAACCCCTGGCAAGGTTCGCTATTTTAACTAAGTTGGCTGGAAGGATTCTTTTATAGCAAATCCTGGCTGGCAAGGTTGATTTTCTAAAAACCTGCCAATTTGTGTAGACTTCTTTGGAAAGCCTGCTCTCTTTCCTGGCAGGGTCATTGGTATGAAATTGAAGTCTGAAATAATGATTTTGAATTGATCACTTTGACCACATTTGATTTCTTATCTTTTCTGCCTAATGCTTACAGACTGACTTGGACAACTTTTCCAAGGCCATCAACCGGTTCACCAGGGAAGATCCAACCTTCACCGTCTACTTTGATGATGAAAGTAAAGAGGTAGGAAAAACTTGCTCTAGCATGTAAAAGCCCATTTTTAATAAAATTAAGCGATTCATCACGTCTCAAAGTGCTTTGGGCATTATTACCTTGGCTTAAGCTGAGCTGCCATGATGGGGCACTCGAGCTTTTCAAGGAAGAAATTACTGCCAAGATACATTTAATACACCTGGGTTGAGAGCAGCAAGCATAGATAAAGTGTCTTGTTGAAGGACACATGTGGCATGGTTTGGAATCGAACTGACAACCTTTGTATTGAAAGAAAAGGCCCATCCTCTTCTCTACTTTCCACTTCCTCTTGTCATCCTCCACCCTCCCCTTCTCCCCTCCTCCCCTTCTCTTCCTCCTCTGCCTCCTTCCATCCTCTCCTCCCCTCCTCTATTCTTCCTTCTCCTTCCCTCCCCCTTACCTTCTCCTCTTCTTCCTCCTTCATCCCTTCTTATTTACTTTCTTTCTCCTTCCATCATTCGCTTACTCCTTCCCCGCTCTTCTCATGTCCTTCGCCTTCTCCTCCCCCCTTCTCCTTCCCTCTTCTACTCCTTCCCTCCTCCCACCCTCTTTTACAACTTCTTTTCCTTCTACCAAGCACATCCTTCTCCCCTATCCACTCCTCCTCCTTTCTCATTGTTAACTTCATTATGCAATGCTCATTTTAATTCTTGTTATCATTATTGAACCATCATTTCTGGGATGGGTGAGCTTCACTTGGAGATAGCGGATGAGGAACGAGTATAACTGCCCCTCCTGCCATCATACTCCCCTTGACCTCCTCCTTTCAACTTGTTACCTCCCCCCTTTCATCATACAATGCTCATTTTAATTCTCATTGTTATTTATATCAGACCATCGTCTCTGGGATGGGTGAGCTTCACTTGGAGATATACGCCCAGCGGATGAGGAACGAGTATAACTGCCCCGTCATCACTGGCAAACCCAAGGTAGCCTTCCGGGAATCGATCTTGGAGGAAGTCGAGTAAGTTTGGATTTGCCTCTTTTCTTATTCAGTTATCTTTGTTGGCTTATGCTTGCTAGAGCTGAATCACAACTATTGAGGTATTTGTTTGTCTGTTTGTATATTTGTTTGTTCGTTTGTTTGTTTTTGTTCTAAGCTTTTTGTTCCTTACATCTCCTCTGTCATAATTGATATTAGCAAAATTAGCCTTCAGAGAATCTAGTCTTGGTGGAAGTCAAGTAAATTTGGTCTTTCTCTCTTTTCACATGTTGTTTTAAAAAAAAATGCTTTAACTGAGCACTGCAACTATTTAGACATTTACTATATTGTAAATGTATCTAATTCTTACTATGTCTAATGATCAGTACACTTAGCAATTTGTTTGATTACCATTTTTTCTAATGCACACCTTATTCCAACCCTGAACATAGTTTTGTTCATGAAATTTTGACTTTATATTCCATTCCATGAAAACAAAGTGTATCACAAGGTAAATAAAAAGCAGTCACGTTAAAATGTGAAACAACACAAAAGAGGTAACATATTTAAAGAGAAGTAGTATATGTTTATTCATGTAACTTCATTCCAACTGTAAAGGTAATTTGACATAAGAAAACTGCCAAGTAGACCACTTGAGTAGCTTCTCCATCTTAACTTGAAGATTTCAAACTGATTTGAAATATTCAGAAATGTCTTTTTCTATTATCTTATGTGAAACATGCCAGAAAGATAGAGATGAATGTAATTTTGCTGTGTTTTATTGTTTTCAGCTTTGATTATCTCCACAAAAAGCAGTCTGGTGGTGCTGGCCAGTTTGGAAAAGTTATTGGAACAATTGAGGTGAGTAAAGGCTTTCCCGCATCAATAACACCTTTCAAGAACTTAGTTTGAAAAAGAAAAGGAAAGGTCTTACAATTCAAGTGCATCGTATGGATATGGTGTCTGTTGTTTTGGGCTGATTATGTAGCCTGTGATTTTAAAAAATATTTTGAAAACACTCAGAAGGTTAGATAATGGTTAAAATCATTGCGTTTATCATCTGAGCTTTGATAGATGCTTTAATTGTCTTTATTTAATCTCATTACTATTTTATATCCTACATGTGATCAGAATTTCAAACAATTATGATAATAATAGTTTTAATTTTAAATCATCATATAAGTTTTGTATGGGGAAAGAAATTACAAAAAAAGTGAACAACAATATTTACCCACCCATTATAATGTGTCAGGTATCTGTTATCTTTGTTTTCCTTGTTTGTATGTATCTATTTAGATTGTTTAGATATGTGATATTGAAAATATGATGAAGAAAAGATAAATTAAACAGACTTGTTCCATCTTCAAATATATGTTTTCCAAACAAAAGTATAGGATTTGTTTATAATTTTACCATTTTTAAAGCCTCTTTCCAAACAACATTCTTGGATTGTTTATTTTTCTTTCTGTTTAGCCTCTGCCGGCAGATAGCTACACAAAGTTTGAGTTCAGTGATGAGACGATGGGAACCAATGTACCCAAGCAGTTTGTTCCTGCCGTTGAGAAGGTATTAACCTGTTCACTTCGAGATTCTAAAATTCCCATAGACTTTGTACACAACCCACCCGGTTCCCGTAGTCAAGGGGTTAACATATTCCAGTCTAGAAATATTAAAGGGATAGTACAGTTTTGGTCAAACAGAATTGTTGTTTTTATTTGTTTTAAATGTGTAGGATTATGAAATATTTTGTCCCCAACTTTTTTTCTGATCAGATATATATTTATGGATATTTCAGATGTTTCAGAAGTCAGAACTGGTTTTGATCAAACAAAGTTGATTCTGTCTTCAAAATTGTGTGCTCTTTCAAATCTTACAATTTCATTTTAATACAGTATTTCATTACCTCATGAAATTTTCCTCTAAGTGCCCTCTAAACCAAAACTGAACTATCCCTTTAAAGGACAATGAAACCCAGACAAACCATTGTTTACACTATAAGAGACTAAATTGGAGGAATAATCCTAAAAGTTTGAGCACAATTGGTCAAGATATAAGAAAACTTTGGCTCTTTGGAGTTTTATTTACATGGGTGACTCGAATTTGCAATGCACTGGCAAACTTTTTTGTCTCTAAAAATGTGTGTTTACTCTTCGATTGTTTTTGTGTGCGATTATGATCTAACTTTCAGAAGTGTATGACAAGGGCCAGACGAAAACAGGGATTCCTATTTAGCTTGTGGGATGGTTAGCATCACGCAATTGGTTTTTTAAAACCAGAAAATAAATCCATTCTGTGATGCTAGGTTGAATACATCGACACACACACAATTGGTTTCTCATTTTAATATGGATTCATAGAAGAACAAGATCATCAGCTTATTCAAACCCATTCTTGATTCTCGTTTTAATAGGGATTTATAGAAGCGTGCGACAAGGGCCCCCTCATGGGCCAGAAGATCACAGGGATCCGCATCCGGCTGTTGGATGGACAGCATCACATGGTCGACTCCAGTGAGCTGGCGTTCAGACTGGCTGCTATCGGTGCTATGAAACAAGGTTGGTCAGGGTCATTTGTTTTGTGAAAGATGCACAGAAAAGAAAGAAAGAAATATCCTAGAATCTCACTGACATTCATTTGAGAAAGAAAGGGAGGAAAAAGGAAGAAAGTGCATTAATTCTGTAAAATACCTAGCATATTATTGTATCCCCCGAACCACCCCGAACCACTTCGGGGGATACTATGGATTTGGCCTCGTCGCGCCGCCGCCGCCGCCGCGTCCGCCGCAGAGATTTTCTTGTGAACGCTCTACAGGTCCGAGTTCTTGTCCGATCATTTTCTAATTTGGTATGAAGGTGTATTCAGGAAAGGGGATGAAGCCTATTGATTTTGGTGTGGGGCGGAGTCCTGGTTGCCATGGTAACCATGATATAAAGAAATAGTTAAGATTACCTTGTGAACGCTCTACAGGTCCGAGTTCTTGTCCGATCATTTTTTAATTTGGTATGAAGGTGTATTAAGGAAAGAGGATGAAGCCTATTGATTTTGGTGTGGGGCGGAGTCCTGGTTGCCATGGTAACCATGATATAAAGAAATAGTTAAGATTACCTTGTGAACGCTCTACAGGTCCGAGTTCTTGTCCGATCATTTTCTAATTTGGTATGAAGGTGTATTAAGGAAAGAGGATGAAGCCTATTGATTTTGGTGTGGGGCGGAGTCCTGGTTGCCATGGTAACCATGATATAAAGAAATAGTTAAGATTACCTTGTGAACGCTCTACAGGTCCGAGTTCTTGTCCGATCATTTTCTAATTTGGTATGAAGGTGTATTAAGGAAAGAGGATGAAGCCTATTGATTTTGGTGTGGGGCGGAGCCCTGGTTGCCATGGTAACCATGATATAAAGAAATAGTTAAGATTACCTTGTGAACGCTCTACAGGTCCGAGTTCTTGTCCGATCATTTTCTAATTTGGTATGAAGGTGTATTAAGGAAAGAGGATGAAGCCTATTGATTTTGGTGTGGGGCGCGGTCCATGGTTGCCATGGTAACCATGATATAAATAAATAGTTAATATTACCTTGTGAACGCTCTACAGGTCCGAGTTCTTGTCTGATCATTTTCTAATTTGGTATGAAGGTGTCTTAAGGAAAGAGGATGAAGCCTTTAGATTTTGGTGTGGGGCGGAGTCCTGGTTGCCATGGTAACCATGATATAAAGAAATAGTTAAGATTACCTTGTGAACGCTCTACAGGTCCGAGTTCTTGTCCGATCATTTTCTAATTTGGTATGAAGGTGTCTTAAGGAAAGAGGATGAAGCCTATTGATTTTGGTGTGGGGCGGAGTCCTGGTTGCCATGGTAACCATGATATAAAGAAATAGTTAAGATTACCTTGTGAACGCTCTACAGGTCCGAGTTCTTGTCCGATCATTTTCTAATTTGGTATGAAGGTGTATTAAGGAAAGAGGATGAAGCCTTTTGATTTTGGTGTGGGGCGGAGTCCTGGTTGCCATGGTAACCATGATATAAAGAAATAGTTAAGATTACCTTGTGAACGCTCTATAGATCCGAGTTCTTGTCTGATCATTTTCTAATTTGGTATGAAGGTGTATTAAGGAAAGAGGATGAAGCCTATTGATTTTGGTGTGGGGCGGAGTCCTGGTTGCCATGGTAACCATGATAACCATGATATAAAGAAATAGTTAAGATTACCATGTGAACGCTCTACAGGTCCGAGTTCTTGTCCGATCATTTTCTTATTTGGTATGAAGGTGTATTAAGGAAAGAGGATGAAGCCTATTGATTTTGGTGTGGGGCGGATTCATGGTTGCCATGGTAACCATGATATAAAGAAATAGTTAAGATTACCTTGTGACCGCTCTACAGGTCCGAGCTCCGCAAGAGCTCCGCAAGTTAGCAAAGGCCTCGCCGCTGACGCGGCTCAGTCCAGCGATCACTGCTGTAAGCGCACATCGCCTTGTCTATTAATCAGACCCTGCTCGGAGGACAAACAGCGCGCGAGGCCTTGCCCAAAGGCTACTGCCAGCCTAGTAGAACAACGTACACCACCAAACTTGTTCAGTTCACAATATTACAACCCACAAAAGTGCAATGCAATTGGTTCGGGGGATACATGTGCTCGGCTGCGCGACCCGCCGAGCGCGCAATTTCTAGTTGACTTTGATTTTTAAAAAAGGGAAACATTCTTGAATGGTCAATGAATCATGTATGCTTCACAAAATATCCTATAGAATTTCCATTGATATTTTCTTTAAATAATGTCCTTTTTAATTACTCCTTGTTTGTTTTTGCCATGGGCACGGCTGTAACTCATATCCTAGAACCCATCATTAATGTAGAGGTCAACAAACTTTTACATGATTTTTAATGTCTGTTTACAAAAAGCATTGGAGACGAGTTCTGTGACACATCCAAAAACAGATATATTTCTTTTAACTCTTTTCTTTTTATTTTAGCCATGGGCAAGGCTGCGACCCAGATCCTAGAACCCATCATGGATGTAGAGGTCAACGCACCCAATGAGTTCCAGGGAGCAGTCATCGCTGGCGTCAATAAGAGGAACGGCGTCATCCTTGGTAGCGACGGGGGAGAGGGATACTTCACCCTGTACTGTGAGGTAGGTCAGAGGTCAGAGGTTGACCGGTTTATTGAACTCTATTTCCACATCGTCAACATGTATACACAAACGTCATTATTTACATAGGATTAAAAAATTACTGTTTGATTTGGGGGAAAGATATCAATTTTTATTTAGATTCTTACTTTTTAAATAATGCTAGTTGAATTCTCCGTGGAAGAGCACAATTTTGTACCAATAAATGATGGGTCCTGATACAGAAATCAATTGTCTCAACATTTATGTCTTTTAGCCAAATGTTTGATTTAAAGTGCTACTCTCCACCAAGGATTATGAATGGGTGCTTTGGTTGGCTGAATATAAGCCTTTTCCACCAATATTGTGTTCAGGCCTTGTATGCTCCTCGATGAGTTGAGAAAGTGAACATGAACAAAATAAATGAAATTAAAATAATTGTGTGAGTTTGATTTGGTCCACAAATGACCAGGGATAATAATGATGACAATGTATATGTGCTCTATGAGCTTCAGACGTATGCACATTGTATACACAGACAAATTATTGAAGATGTACAAAACTTCAAGTCAAAATAGTAACTTGATTGGGTGAAAATATCATTTATCTTTATCAAGGATTTATTCATTTTTTATTTTCCCCTAGGTGCCGCTAAATGACATGTTTGGGTATGCAACTGAGTTGCGTTCCAACACACAGGGCAAGGGAGAATACTCCATGGACTATAGCCGCTACCAGCCCAGCAGACCAGCTGTCCAGGAGAGTCTTATACAGGCCTACCAGACCGAACACGGGTTGGTCAAGACAGCCAGGCGGTCAAGATGATAGCCCCTCTACATGAAGTGGATGTGGTGATGAATAAACTCTTCAGATAACCGCCTAACCTTCCTGATACAGGCATACCAGACCGAACACGCAGTGGTCAAGATGGCTAGGCTATCAAGGTGATAACCTTTGGTTAAGAACTCTTGAAATACAAATATGTTGAGCCCTTTTTGTGGATTTTCCTTTTGGATGCCTACCAAAGTGATACAAACTGGTCAAGATGATGAGGCACAATATAGTTTTTAATTAGATGAAACCTAAAGTCGATAGAAGTAGTGTGCACGTAGCGCACTTGGCGAGTGCTTTGGCACAAAGCCCTTGAAGGAGTTGGGTGCAGGAGCCTGCCCTATAGCCCCTGCCAGGGGCCCAGGGGGTATATTTTATATTAAGCTGTTTTGAATTGTCTAGATGTGGATAAAAAGTGAATATTTTCTTAGGCGTTATTTAGGGAGCACTACAAGCACCTTAATACAAAACCTGAATGGAATCAGTCAAGATATACTTACATTGGGGATCTTACATTGGGGGTAATAATACAGGCCACCCCAACCTGAAATACTTGGGTGATATATCCCCCATCCCCCCATACAAGTGATGATGGGGTAATATATCCCCACCCCATGCAAGTGATAATGGGGGTGATATATCCCCCATCCCCCCCATGCATAATGGGGAGGATGGGGGACTATATCCCCCCCCCCCCCCCATGCAGGTGATAATGGGGAGATGGGGAGATATATCCCCCACCTCCTATGTAATGGGGAATTATACCCCCCCCCCCCCCCCCCCCCCTCCTAATGCATGGGCTGCATGGTGCATGGGGTGATTGGATGATATATCTCCCATCTGCAGCCCTTTTCAGGACTTGGCCTTGTCGCATGATGTTATTGAGATCAATATGTATACATATTTGTCGATGGTGATGTGCTCCCGAGGAATGCTATGTAGATGTCTTTGTAGTGTACTATGTACACAAGACTTCATACCACATTCATAATTCCAATCTGTATCATGACATCTTTTTAAATGTATACCCGACTGATAATAATTTGTGAAGTTGGAACAAGGGCCGATATTCATAAAAACCTGCTAGCTTAGTTTCTTACTAAATCTATTTTGGACACTATCTTTTAGTTGCTAACTAGGGTTAACTTAGTAGGTACTGCTATACCAGCTAACCTTAGTTGAAGACTAGGAAAACCGTTTGTTGCTCAATAAATTGTACATTTGAAATTCAATTAGCAAGGAACTAAGCTAGCAGGCTTTTATGAATTTTTGTCCTGGATTTTAACAAAATTTTGTATTTTGTATTTTTACATAGCCTTCTAAGGTCAATGTGTGTGGTATATGTCTACATGTTAAACTATGGATGTGCGTTCCATCCCTTCAGAATTTGTATTGCAATATCAATAGTGGATAAAGCTATGTTATTTATTCATGAAATGTTGCAAAATGCATTAAAGATTATTTAATATGATGAGATGCATATCATTTTGTGTCATTTATTATCTTGTCCTATTTTTGCTGTTCTTAATAGAGAAGGCAAATTATTAAAAACAATTCCAGAGATACATGTATGTTTAAATGTCTAGCATAGAGTAAATATAACATGTTTGTGTGTTTATGTTTGTGCATGTGTGTGTATGTATGTTTGTAGATAACACATCATGTGTATTGGTGTAGACAAGAGAACGTTGATTATTGATTGGATCTGCAAGAATGTTTAGGATTGAAGGAGGCAGATAATTTTGGAAATTAATGATGATATACCACATTTTTTATGGCAGAGAGGCATTGGTTGGAATTGACAAAAGAGGTTTACAGTATTTGCCGGTATATAAACCGCACCTTTGTATTAACCACACCCCCAACTTTGTGTTGTCATTGAAGGGGAAAAAACATTTTGTAGGTGATAAACCTGTGCTTGGAATCATTGCAACATGATCAAACTAAACTGGGCTCCAAAAGAAACTTATCACTTTTTCAGAGCGACTCTCACTAAAATCCATAGCATCAATTTGAATCAAATTTAGACACAGATAAGCTATCATTCTCCTCATGAAGCATATCTGAAATATTAAAAGTTTGCTTTCGCCAAAGAAGAGAAAAATGCGACGGAATCTGCTCGCTGCGAATCTCCACAAAAGGCGGTCTATTCAGAACTTTCAATAGCTATTCATTCAACTTCAAAGCAGGTTATGTAACCACTAGACTATTGGCTATTGTCCACAGTGGCGTACCCAGGATTTTTTAAAGGGGGGGTTATTTTGTAAAAAAATCCAAGCCGAGACCAAGTACCTTCCAAATTTTCGACACCGAGACCAAGTACCTTCAAAGTTGAAAACCTCTCTCAGTGGGGGGGGGGGGGGTCAGTAGAAAATTTTCGAAGCCAAGACCAAGTACTTTTCAAATTTTCGAGGCCGAGACCAAGTACCTTCAAAGTTGTAAACCTCTCTCAGTGGGCCATTTTTTGGTCAAAGGGGGGGGTTTGAACCCCCCAAACCCCCCCCCTGGGTACGCCTATGATTGTCCATACCGAGCTCTGTGCCCGGAAAGCGAGCAGTTTCTGTGATTTTTGAAAAATGACCTTATGTATGCTATTTCACCTTATTTCATTCTAAAGCAAACATGATTTTTTTAGATGAGCTTGCTAAGGAGTAATATAGCTAATCTATGCCCAGTTATGATAAATGTTTATGTTTTGGATTTTAATGTGTGTCGCTCTGAAGAAGTGATAAGTTTCTTTTGGAGCCCAGTTTATATATGAATTCCATGCTTTCCCCCTTGACTTTGGTAAACTTTTAGTGAATAAAACAACACAATTCACATACTTGTTTCTGATTAGAGCATGAATCATAACAGAAAAGCCTTTCAAGCCACATACACTCCACATACACTGATATATTTGCCATATGTGGTATTTTCATGAAATATGTTTCTCTATCTCTGTGTATTAACTGCTCCCCCCTTTTTGTGGTTTCTTTTGTCAAGAAAAAGGTGAGGTTAATACACCAGGAAATACGGTATGTTAGACCCCTGGTTAAATATAAAACCTCCTTTGTGAATTCCAGCCATTTGTCCGTCCATATGTACACATGTACAATATCACAATGTCTCAAGAACCAGTTGAGTATAACCATTGAACTTGTATTATCTTGATGTGTGTAGGCATGGTGGTGTAGCGGTCATTTGCCCCCAATAAATTGACAAAAACAATTTTAAAAAAAATATGGGGAAAATCTGTGTAAATATCAAGAAATACATGAGGTGTGCCCCCAATCAGTCAGACTACACTACACTACTGAACAGGCATGCTAAAACAATAATTGGTTCGATTGAGGATTTGGGGAGGGGGGGGGGGGGCTAATAATACTCCCCCTGTAAGTGAAAATAATCTCACTTCATTGAAAGAAATATGAAACCATGGGCCCATTTCCCCCTTTCTACCCCCCCCCCCCCTCCCCCCCTCTCCCCTTGCTGCTCAACTATGTGTTAGAAATTGCCTGAGTTTGGGGTAATGCCCTAATAGCACAATTGTCAAAACTCTCTGGGGGGCTACAGCCTCAAATTCCCCTGTCATAAGCCTTTATAGTGGCATAGCACGGTTTGACTGATTTTTATTAAAATTTTTTTTTTTTGGGGGGGGGGGGGACACAAAAAGGCACACAAATTATGAGGGGGCACACTATGTATTTCTTTATTTTATAAAGGATTTGCTGCCTATTTTTAAAATTGTTTTTTTAGTTTAACTATTGGGGCTCCCATATGCCCCCTATGACCTCTCGTGCTATGCCACTGCGCCTAGATGCCCCCTACTACTCCCCCATGCCCTTTCCCCATAGTTGATTCTGTCTGTACACCACACTGCATCTGAGGGGTTTAGAATTAGGCTCGGCTTTCACACATACCCTGCATGACGTACTGTGTCAGACTGACCAGATAATTTAGTGCCGGACTGACCAGATAATTTAGTAGATACTTAATAAGCAGTTTTCAGCAGTATTTTCTTAATTCAGATAACTAATGCACGGTTAGGTCGGATTTGAGTGATAGACAGGCAGCACTCAGGAACTCCATTAAAATGATTGATTATAAATAATTTAGTTTTATGAATGAACGCCAACATTACAAAACAACAACAACAATGTACTGGAACATGGACATAACTTTTGTCCAATCAGGTTCACAGATCAGGCAGCTGTTTGTAGTCTGCTACGTATTTTGTACAGCATGAATACACGCGAAACCACCGGACTGCGAGGCCAGTGTCACCCGTGGCGGCCCGGCTGGCTCGACGCTGCGACTGGGTCTGAAGCACTATTCTGTTGCTGCAGCTTATCACTATCAGGCATCATTAGGTGACAGGCGTCCGAGTCAGTCATTCACAGCAAACGAAACAAGTAAGTCGATTTGTGAAATTTAGCATTTCATGTGACTGTTGTATTGTTGATGGGAGTCTTGTGTTGTATGTGCTAACATAGTAACATTGTATGATAAGATCTAAGTCATAAATGTCGACGCGATGCCCGACATTACAGTGCCAGTGTAGTGTGGTCCCACACGTGTATGTTTTTGTTAGTAAGAATATCGGAATATCATATTCACATAATTCACTATAAAGTCTATTGCCTGGGTGTTGCAATTGTATTTGCTTTCTTTAGAAATGCGAGCCTCTAAACTGTACTGAGGTCGCTCAGAACATTCAATAAGTTTGATTTATTAATGTTAATCATGAATCTCATTTTGATAATGAAACTGAAAGTCACAACTCTGAGTCTAAGTTAGTCTAAGTCGTAACATTTCCCAAATTAAAATAAACATTAAAATAAAAAGCAGGTGTAAAAAAAGATTTAAATAGGTGTAGCCTGGGCCTGGCAATGCAAACTTTCACGACAACATTTTCTTATGTACATTATCATTCTGTTGTGTGTCGTAGGCAATTTTGAATGATTCAATGTTTGATTTTTTTTTACACCAAGTATAGATAGTACATGTAAATGTGTATGTACACTGTGTTTTGTATACAATTGTTAAATATAATCATCTGGTTAGGTTAGTGTATATATATAGCGTGTTACAAATGGTCATATAACATAGTTACAGTGTAGATGTGCAAACAACTTATTATTACAAGTATGCCAACATGGCAACAGTTCATTGACATTGTCATGAATGTTTATGTTTTGCAGAATTGCAGCCATGGCAACCTATGTGATACGCAGAGCCACTCCCGAGGACTGCAGCGCCATCGTTGGTCTGATCAAGGAGCTGGCAGAGTATGAGGGCATGCCTGACCAGGTGGACATGACTGCAGAAAGTTAGAAGAAATCTTTTAGTTTCATTTTATCGGATCCTATGGACGGTCCACTCAACATCAGTGGAAAATACACAGGGGCTCATGGCGATTTAACCCCTAAAAAACCCCCCCCAAATCATAAAAAATTTAAAAGCACCCCCTTAAATGTGCATATCTTTAGAGTTGATTGCAAAATAGATGTTTAAGTGCCTTCTTCATGCGAGTGAACTTGAAAAGAAGCCCCCCCCCCCCCCCCCCTGAAATAAATTTGTATTTGTTTCCCTTTTCAGCTTTAATGAATATGAGTAAAGAATATTACATTTTTACATTATTAGTACATATCAAAAAGGTGGTGTGTAAATGAAAAACTGAAAGTAGGAACAATAGGAGTTTTGTTTTACACTTTCAGAACCTGTTCCCCCAAAAACTTGGGCTGCAATCTTCGGAGATTGAATGCTATCTGAGCACTATAATGATTGTTTATTGTATAAATAGTATTTTCTAATTCGGTACATGTTTTTTAATGCATAGTTGACTTTATTCCTAGAATTACAAGGAGATGCCTTCTGCGACCAGCCGTTTGTCAACCTACTTGTGGCTGTCTGCACCAAATCCAATACGACCGTTGCCTACAGCTCATTCTCCTACACATACAGCTCATGGAAGGGACGTACCGTCTACCTGGATGATGTCTATGTCACCCCTGCTCATAGAGGTCAGTGCAACATTACACAAATAATAATAATAATAATAATATATTTGATATATAGCGCCTAATATAAAATTGTCTATACCGTAGGCGCTTTACAAAAATAAACAAAATAAACTTAAATGCATGTTAAATTACACATGGAATGTCATGCAACAATGTTAATTTATACCATGAGAGATTTATCAACATTTATTCACATTGTTCACATCTGCTTGGCAGCTATTTGTCACATAGCAGTACTGACGATAATGAGAGCAGTTGAACACTACGTAACAATCCTACTTGAAAATGAAAGACTTAATTTTTTATAGAGGATTATCTTTCAGCCTATGTGCTTTATTTTATTCCATGGCATTGATTAATGTTAGTGCATGGTTGGTAAATTAAAATTAAGTCTATCCATAGATAGTTCTTGGACCAGTAAAAATGTCCTTGTTATAAGAGGGTTTTGTTATATCACAGCTCTTTATAATGAGGTTCTACTGTACTTGTACTATTACGACTAAATTTGGCTTAAAATTCACAATGTAGCTTGGCCACAAAACAAAGAAATTGTCTGTAAACATTTTTTAAATTTGGTTTCCGACCAGTCAGGTTTAAATAAAATGTTGAATCCTGGAAAACCGACTGCTATTTCACAGCATTCTTCCAGTATCTTCAGTAAAAAAATATTGTTCTTCAGTGCTAAAATGTAAAGAAATTTGTTTGATCTCTTTTCAAAGGTGCTGGATTAGGGACCTCCCTTATGCAAGCAGTGGCAAAGGTGTGTATTCAAGAATGATTGGAAAAGGAGAATAAATATTTGTTTTGTAGGATTCATGATCCTGTTCATAATCTAATAATGCAGTGAACAAATTTGCTCATTACGTTTTACTATTATTATTGTTATTATGATTATTAGTATTGTCATTCTTTTCTGTTTTTTTTTTTAGTAGAACTAGAAGTACAACTACTATTATAATTAATACTATAATTATATTTATTTTGTATTATTATTATCATTTTTAATTAATTTGTTGTATTATTTATACGAAGTACAAAAAATGCATACAATAATGAAGCCTTTCACATTCATTCGTTCACCCATCTGTGACTTATTGTATAATGCAAAGGAAATTATGATAATCATCTTCTTGTCATTTCAGTGTGCAGTCGAGCGCGGTTGCAATCGCATGAATTGGATCGTTCTCTCTTGGAATGAGCGTCCGAAGGAGCTTTATGCCCGGCTCGGCGGTGAAGACTTGTCAGAGAAGGAGGGTTGGCATAACATTACTCTGTTCCAAGACCAACTCATGAAATTTGCGACTGGATATAAGGTTAAAATAGGAGAAGATACCCAGATCAATGTAAACCTATGATAATCAACTTCTGAGTATTTCTACTTTGAATTTTGTTTACTAAAATTTATTCTGTATTTGAATGAATGCCTTCCTAATGCTGTAATCCCAAAATGCTTTCAATCAATGTACTTGTTGTCATTTATGCTATTGTTTCTATGTATCCAAATATTTATAGCTTGAGAACATATTTTATGGACTATCAACGTGTGCATTATCAGTCACTATCAGGGATGTATTAACCCGAACAAGCTCAAATTTGTACATGAGCTGCATTGTGATTTGCATGCTCCTTTATGGTGAGCAGCACACATGCAGAATGTATGCATTACAAAATTATATTTACTTGACATGTGAAACAAAAAATTGACATTTGTAGAGCCTGTGTCATTACAAAGTGCAGGCTATAATTCAGTATTATTTATCAGGCTATAAATCATTATGTATGTGATTGGCAGAAATCAAGATTGTGATTTTTAATGCTGAGTACTTTGTGTTTGATAAAGTGCAGGCTATAATCAGTATTAATCAGGCTATAAATCAGCATGTGTGTGATTGGCAGAAATCAAGATTGTGATTTTTAATGCCGAGTACTTTATGTTTGATAATTTAACTGGTATCCAGTATTTACATACAATAAAAGGCAAAACTATACTTTAGTAGGCTAGCAGAATTTTGGTTGCTAACTTCAATTTTCGTACTGCCCAATAAATCTAACTTATAACCGTCTAAATCTAACCATAGCCACTAAATCTGACCTATAGCCACTAAATCTGACTTATAGCCACTATGTGACTAAATCTGACCTAAACTAAATCTGACCTATAGCCACCAAATTTAGGGTTAGGGTTAGGGTTAAGGTTAGGGTTGAAGTTAGCGACCAAAATTCTGCTAGCCTACTAAAGTATAGTTTTGCCCAATAAAATGTAGATGAGTTTGAATCATATTGGTTTTGTCTGCCATGCACATGTTTGTAGTCACAAATTTTAGCTGGTTTAGCTTTTTGTATGATTACAGTGAAAAGATGATCGTTTTTTAACTGTAAAATAATACAGTTGAACTTCGTTATGGAAAGCATTATGAACAGAACATTTGCTGTTCCAAACTCTTTATATTATTTTTGTTTACCCTGAACTAAAATGTAAATTTTCATCGTCCAAAGGTCCTCGTCATAACAAGGTTCCACTGTATTGTTGGTAAAAAAGATAACAAGCCAATTTTAATGATGAACACTATATCTTAAAGAATAGAACAGTTTTGGTCAAACAGAATTTCAGTAACTAAAACTTGTAAGTTATCATTAAATATCAAGTTATAATTCAATGATGCCTGAATGGTAATAAAACATAAACGTTGAAGTAAAAAATTAATGTAATGTTTGGTAAAAAATAACTAGTATATAGAGAGATCATCAAAAACAATCATTAAAACCATTTTGGTATACTTTCAAAAATGTGTAGGATTTTAAAATATTCTGTTAAATTATTGAATAAAACAAAATGTATTCCAATCAGATATACTTATGGATATTTCAGCTGTTTCTGAACCAATTTGATCAAACAAAGTTGATTCTGTCTTAACAGTTTTAAATTGTGTGCTCTTTCAAATTTTGCACTTAGTTTTTCATTACCTCAACACAAATTATTTCTTGAAACCCCCGCTAAAACAAAACTCAACTCCTCTTAATTTAAAATCACTACTTTCAATATAAACTGAAATGGAATGAGCGAAAACTTGAGACTGGTTTACTGGTATGTACATATGTACAAGTACATCATTTATTGTGGATGGGTAGACATTTTGCTTTTGCGAATAATTGGTACACTGGTGAACAATTAGTTTTTCATAGAGGAAATAGATAAATTAACATCCATTTTACACTTGAATTTAGAAAACTGAAAGAAGAATTGGAAGGTTTACAGAAAGTTGGGCTCATGAAAGACAGGAATGTATGCATAGATTGAAAGGTAGTTTCCATATGATTGAGGCACAAGATGCATCTTTTGCTACAACACATTTACAGTACTTATTTATTCATTCTTTACTTATGGGTCTGATTGCCCAAGTCAGCTACAAGCTGTTTTTAAAGGGGGTCCAATATGAAAATAAAATAAATAAATAATACTTATAATGTATCGTTGTTTATTACATGTGTGAATTTCTCTAATAAAAGAGTATACTAGTTTAATTTTGGTGTATATTTTCCACATAAGTGCAAAACTGCCTTCCCTAAGCCTTTTCTACATGTTTTTAAGTCCATGCATCGTATAAATATCAATTCAATAGAATCCGAGAGTAATGCAATGTATGTTTGTTTGTACATAATTAAACATTATCATGACTCGTATCTTTCAGCTTGCATATTTAATCTTTACATGTACATCATGTTTAGAAATATGTGACCCGCTATAGCAAAACCCGGCACTTGTCGGTAATTCATGTTTTGAAGATATTGGCATTTTTAAGTTCACATAATGTGTGTAAAAGACTTATGATTGAAGCAATCATATCTTCGCCAATTATTGACCAATTAGTTAGAACAAAACATCAAATGAAAGATTGTGATGAGGCCTTTCGAATGGTATGAAAATCTACATTTGGATTTTTAACGACAAGTGCAGGGTTTTGCTATAGCTGGTCACATATAGTTCCACTTCAATAGAGTCTTGAAGTAATGCACACATATATTTTTGCTAACATTCACATGATAAAAACAGGGAATTGGTGAGTGGGTGCATAAGTATACAGCAGTTAAAACTACTATACAGCACATATTGGTACAGTTTCCATGTTTCTGACCATTTTGAATTTCACCTAGGCACATAGTATAGCCATTACTCTATAACCTGGTTATTGCTTTATACCATAATTGAATGCTAACTCTACTAATTAGGTGAGACTTATGTCAGGATACAATCTAAAATCTAAAATACTTGTATCTATTTATGCTCATTTTAAGAGTATTTTATCCATTAAAGATTCCATTAAATACACAAATAGTAGATCTTGAATGCAAAAAACATGCGGGAATGCTCAACCTAACCCTTCACAAATGATTTCCACTATAGATTAAACTTGTTGATTATGGAAATCATAAATGCAAGAATTGGTGTTCCATCACAGTTGACAGAATTTATTTTATAATATCTCTTTGTATTTACATTTTGCTTTAAAAATCTTACATTATGCAAATGATAGATCTTGTGGGACATTGTACAACATGTGAAAAAACACTCTCATAGAGTGTTGCATAAAGAGTCGTGATCAATCATAAAGTTGTACAAATATGCGCATTTGAGCCAATCAGATTTACACATTAAAGTGCATTTACTGATCTGTGTTTAACTGCAACTCTTTACGCAACACCCCCTTTCAGTTGATAAAATAAGCGTCATAATATCTCTGTGTATTTACATTGGCAAACAAAACTTATGTGCCAAATTATAAAGATCTTAGATGATGATGAGGGGAATGGCATATACTGGAGGGAGAGGGAGAGGGAGTCGGGGGAGGACGGAGTGGAGGGATGAAGGAGAGATGAATAGTTTTTCTACTTCTTCTTCTTCCCCTTCTTCTTTCCAGAGCCTTTCTTTCCTTTCTTGCCCTTCTTCTTCTTCTTCTTGCTGTAGGGCCCCAGCTGTTTCCTGACCATGACGCCGCGCCACCAGGATTGGAGCTACACATCGTGGAGAAAAGAGAGAAAAGAAAAGGGGAATATTCATTGAAAATCAATTGAACACTAATAAGGACTATATGTGACCGCCTATAGCAAAACCCTGCACTTGTCGGTAATTCATGTTTTGAAGAAATGGGCATTTTAAGTTCACATTATGTGTGTAAAAGACTTATGATTGTAAAATTGAAAGAATCATATCTTCACTAATTATTGACCAATTTGTTAGAACAAAGCATCAAATGAAAGCTTGTGATGAGGCCTTTCCAATGGTATGAACATCTTTATTTTGATTTTTTACCGACAAGTGCAGGGTTTTGCTATAGCCGGTCAATATATAATAAAGACTCGAGCTACGCCATTTGGAGAAAAGAGAGGGGAACATTATTCAAGATTATTCAAAAGTGCAACTCAATAATGCTAACAAAATGTATATATGATCAAGCCTGGGGCTGCCCCACCTTGAGAAAACAGATAAAAGAAGGGGAATGTTAATTCAAAATCTGCAAGAAACTTCAGGATTGAATGGAGACGGATTAATCAGAAGAACGTCTATTGAAAATCAATTGCACATTAATAATCATTATATGTGACCTTACACCACAAAACGACCGTTATGTCGCTGTGGTAGTTTCTCTTTTATTAGCTAAAATAGTCAAATTTTGTTCAAAATATGAGATTTAGGATTTTGGTATTTCCTGAATAAGCATATTTTAATCTAGCTTCTGTAACATTTTGAGCGTCTGAATCATGTTTAAATATTATTTTTTCATCTAATAAATGTGATCTTATTACAGCGCTTTAATAGAATCTGATCTTTTAAATGCCCTGTTTCTCCCTTATTTTAAAAACGCTTCAGCCATATTCCAAATGTTTGGTGTTCATTTTGAGAGGGTTTGCTTAGTCCAAATTTGACAAATGATATACCATGTTAAAGGTAATGACTTCTATTTTAATGTTTTATGAAAAGCAGCACAATCAGTTTGGGCGACTTATTGGTCGTTTTGTGGTGTAAGGTCACATACCGTAGAACACCATCGTCAAGCACCCCTCAAGCACCTATACGCATCTTGCTTTTAAAGACGTTTCCATGAGATTCACCTCCATTATTATCCTCATGAACATTCCTCACCATTATTTGCATTCTTGATTAAAGTTTCCCGTTTGGACAGAGAGCGGGCGCTCTTTAAAAGCAAGATGCATATAGGTGATTGGGGGGTGCTTGACGATGGTGTTCTACGGTATGTGACCTTACACCTCAAAACGACCGTTATGTCGCTGTGGTAGTTTCTCTTTTATTAGCTAAAATAGTTAGATTTTGTTCAGAATTTGATATTTAGGATTTTCGTATTTCCTGAATAAGCATATCTCAATCTAGCTGCTGTAATATTTTGAGCGTCCGAAATCATGTTTAGATATTATCTTTTCATCCAATGAATGGGATCTTATTACAGCACTTTAATGGAAACTGATCTTTTAAATGGCCCGTTTCTCCCTTATTTTATAAATGCTTCAGCCATATTCCAAATCTTTGATGTTCATTTTGAGAGGGTTTGTTTAGTCCAAATATGACGAATGATATACCATTTTAAAGGTAATGACTTCTATTTTAATGTTTTATGAAAAGCAGCAAAATCATTTTTCCCGACTTATTGGTCGTTTTGTGGTGTAAGGTCACATATGATCAAGCCTGTGCCTGGCCTTTTAAATATCAAGCTCTACATTGACCCTCATAATTATTGTTACTAATCAACCAAACAATTATTCCAGCAATTTTCTTTTCTAGTAATAATACATCATATTTTGTGGCTGTATATAATTAGCAGCGACCTACACCGTAGATGTGGATTAATGTGTTATGACATCACATTTTAAGCTAGTGAGCAAGCATTCCACCCTTGCACTGGCATAGATCCTTGCGTAATATTGTCCAGGTTGAATGAATGAATACATCATCCCTCACAGAACATAGGTATCACTTACAGTTCTACGCCAGTGCCACATATCGGGACCAGATTCTAGGATCAGGTTTCCAAAGACGTTCTAGAACCTTTACAGGATGATATGCATCGCATGCCCACTGGCTTGAATTGTGACACCATCACGTACCAGATGGGCATTATTTGTATTCATAAACATTCATTAATATGCCCATGTGCCACTTGGAAGGAATGCTCCCCAGGGATTGGAGATGGTGCACACAATGTGCGCTGGTTTGCATAGTATCCTATGACCAGGGTAATAATATCATAATTGTAAAGCGCTTAGAGATGATTATCAATCATATTAGGCGCTGTATAAATCAAGTATATTATCATTATTATTATATGTAAATGATTGGTCCATTTGATTCTTACCATGACACAGGAATTGAGTTCCTCGCTCGCTTGCTCTGCCTTCCGCCTGGCTTTCTCCTTCTCTATTCTGTCTTCCACACAGACTTGCTCGTATTCCACATACTTTAAACAAAGTGAAAAGAAAACAAAAGTTAAACAAATCAAATAAAACACAAAGTCAATACAAGGAAACATTAACAGTTTAATAAATAATCTACCAAGTTACTCAATAATAAAAGAGTTTAATCTTTTCTTTCTTGTCTTCAAAACTTTTCCTCGTACTCCAAATAGAAAAAAAGAAAGAAACAAAGTCAATACAAGAATACATTAAAAGATGAATAACCTGCCAAGTTACTGAATAATATTATTGTTTGCTCTTTCTCTGGTCTGTCTTCCACACAGACTTGATCATAGTCCATATACTTTGAAACAAATACTAGTGAAAAGGAAACATTTCTAAAAGTGAAAAACAAGAAATAAAGTCATTTACAAGAACATATTCAAATTTTACAAAATAAACTGCCAAGTAACTGAATAACATGAGTTTCCCCCCTCTTTATCCTGTCTTCAAAACATTTTCAGACTTAAAAAAGGAAAAAACAAGAAACAAAGTTAATGCAAGAAAACATTAACAGTTAAAGAATGACCTGCAAAGTTACTGAATAATATTTTTGTTTTCCCAAGTATGGCAATGTCTGTATGAGTGGTATTATGTACCTTTTTGGTGAGTTCCTGCAGCCTGGCTAGATCTGTGGCCTTGGTTCCTTTGAGGACTTCCAGCTCGTGGGTCTTTGCCTCAACATCCTTGTCGTACTTATCCATCCAGTACTCGACCTTCTCTTCCATTTCCTGTACAAAGAAGTGATCATGTAACTCTGTAAATTGGCAACCTTATTTAATAATTGTTTAACAAGTAATATAACCTCAGTACTTCCAGTTTGTGTGTCTTTGCCTCAACGTCCTTGTCGTACCTATCCATCCAGTACTCAACCTTCTCTTCCATTTCTTGTACAAATAAGTGTTCATGTAAATCTGTAAATTGGCAACCTTATTTAATAACTGTTTAGCTTGTGTGTCTTTGCCTCAACATCCTTGTCGTACTTATCCATCCAGTACCCGACCTTCTCTTCCATTTGCTGTACAAAGTAGCAAGCGATCATTCAACTCTGTAAACTTATCCAATTCTTATGATTTCAGTACTTTCAGCTCCCTAGTCTTAAGACTCGACAGTCTCTTTATACTTATATACATTTTCACAAATCAGCAAAACTTTAACCCTAACCAGGCCGGGTTATTTTGGCTATGCTATAACCGGGGGGGGGGGGGGTGGATTCCACCCCCCCCCCCGAGATCTCGGTCGCCGAACGCGCGGCCGCCACAAAATTTGGCACACAGATAGATTGCGACATAATCTACAAGATTACATTGTTAGTTTTTTGAACAAAAATCAATTTCGAATTAATTATGCAAATTTATGCAAAATCCCCTTTTTGTCAATAAATCACCAAATATTGCTCAGAATATGCTAATTTTGTGCATGAATATTCTTTATGACCTACTTATCAGGTTTTCAACATTAAAAATTGCGACAGCCAAAAAATTCCTTATGTATTTCTTTGTTTTTTGAATTTCTTATGTATGTCTTTGTTTAAAAAATTTTTTTTTTATGGAATAAATTATTAACCATTATTCAACAACTTTTAGCCCAAAATTAAATGACTGCAGTGATTAGAATGAAAAATAATGAAGGTTTTGTCTATTATAGGAAAAAATCAATTTCCATAGGATTTGTACACAAATCACAAAATTTGTCGATTTTCGGGCCGACGCTCACTTACAAAAGGTCACGTGACTTTAGAACCGTACACCCGGTCGTCGCAAATTTGGTCTCAAAAGTTGCGCAAGACTTCAATGAAAAAACTCATGAAGTCGCGCGGCAATACCTGCGCGCGTTGCGGAATTATCGCGCGAAAAGTCGAGGAGTGGTGGATTCCACCCCCCCCCCCCCCCCCCCCCCCCCCCGGCCTGGTTAGGGTTAAAGGGACCATAAATAAACAAAATATTTAAAATAAAAAATCATATATTTTGTATATTTTGCATATAGGGTAGGAAATATACGGGGGCTGAGGGCAATTTTGCCCCCTTATTTTAAAGATAGCCCCCTAAAATCAGTAGGTAGCCCCTAAAATTACCATAGGGTATTATGTGGAAACATTTCTGGATATCCATCAGATTGGAAAAGTAGCCCTCTAAAATTGAAAATTAATTCCTGCATTGATTCAGGGGGGTGTTTCACAAAGATCCTAAGTGGAACTTAACTGTAAGTTGGACTTACAAATTATGGAAAGTCATTTAGTTTGTTTGATTTTTTTTAAAAGTTCTTGTAGAAGGCATAAAATGTTGATTCAAATCATTAATATTTTCTATTATCAAGGAGAGTTCATGTTCTTAATGTAAACATTATGAAAAGTCTTAAATACTTGCATTTTTGCTTTTGATTGTATTTTATTCTAAGGCTACAGATGGCTTACCATAATTTTCAAGTCCAACTTAGAGTTATATATAAGTTTAACTTATCTGGTTAATTCTTTGTGAAACATTCCCAAGGCTCGATCGACACTTTCACTCGCCCCTTTGCCAAGGGAGGATAAAATTGATGTCGTGAAAGTAAAATTTCATAGATGGTCTAATTTGGTTGTCCGATTGGGCAACTAACATGAAAATGTTATTCCTTTAATACAGGGTGGCCCAAAAAAAACGGAACGGGGCACTTCCCAAAATATAGTACCAAAATATTTATGTCCCACGGATATGGTGTCTTTTCCAATGAAAAACGATACCAAGAACAGTAATTTTGGTCGTCTAGTTTTTGTTCTAGGACGCTGTGAGTGAGACCATGTCAGGTGCCAATTTTTGTCAATTTTTACCTAGTCAATGCCCGTTAAATTGAACTCCCTGCCCGCAATACCATTCACCGACCATGCTCATTCTCTCGGTACACTGCTGAGTGCACACTGACAATGGCGCGCCTTGTTAACAATGGTTAAACGCTATGAAAGGCGGTACGTGCGATGTATCAAGCACTGGCTCGGTATAAATTGACAAAAAAGAGAACCTGACATGGTGTCACTCACAGCGCCCTAACACAAAAACTACACGACCAAATTGACTGTTCTTGGTATCGTTGTTCATTTGAAAAGACACCCTATCCGATAGACACAATACATTTGTTTCTATATTTTGGGAAGTGCCCCGTTCCGTTTTTTTGGGGCCACCCTGTATAAATGATTTCAACTCACAGTTTGGTGTCTCTTGAGGTATGTCTCTATTTCTGTGTTCACTCTCTGCTCTTCATCAATCTTCTGCCTCAGAAGCTGGAAAAAGTAATAAAATGAATAGAGTTAATTAATAATAGCGGATTCTTAATGTGCATATTAGTTTCAAAGCAGGCCTCAAAACCCATCTTTTGAATCAAATCTGCAGTCCATGAGTTAACTATTGGAGGAGCAGGTCTTTTGAATGTCTTAAAACAGATAAATGGCACCATAAAAGTGTTGTGAGTCATTATCATCATCATATCTTGACGGTTGAGAAAGAGAATGGCACTGAGTTGCTTTTTGTACTCCGGAGATAATCCCGTTTAAAATTTGGGAGTTTTATATAACCAAATTTATCTCTCTTTTATTTTTTATAAAACATTTGGAAAATGAGGAATATTATCTGGAAATTTGGTATCATATCAAGATTTGTAATCTCTCATTTACAGTTTATCAACCTCTGCGTCTTTCTGCTCATACTTGCCTTCCAAACTTTAATAGCGTAATTCGCAATTTGTATGTATTTTTATTGTTTTAGCGATGAAAAAGCAACCAAGTTTCCCTGCAGTCGCTAATCACTCACTGAATGTTTTCCCAGTTGGAGCTGTTCACATACGCCATCAAATTCAATAGTTCTTGCTTTCATTGTTATCCAAAATCTGCAAACTTTTTTTTTTCCTCACCCCGATTTCATCCCTTGCATCGTTTCTGCATCTGTCCCTAAGGAACCTCTGTGTCTTTGCCTACAACACTTTGTGATTTTAATTCTCATGTCTTAAATTCATTGGTTTTATAGTGACACAGTTTTTGCTTTCATTGTTACAAAAGACATGCAACCTTTTTCATCGTTTGTTATATGTGCTATAGTTAACAATAGCCCATATATAAATCAAACTCAAATATAGGCCCCCAAAACAGTTATATAAGACATTGGCATATTAATGGTGCACACCAGCTTGAGATTTCATAATGCTGTCAGATACTTGACGTCTTCTGCAAAGGGTGCTAATTTACACGTTTCTTGAGGAAATTGAACTCGACATTTTCATTGATCACACCACCTATGCGGTTTTTCTCACCTCGATTTCATCTCTCATCTCCTTCTCTGTCATGAAGCATCGTTTCTGCATCTGACCCACGGCGACCTCTGCGTCTTTCTGCACATACTTGCCCTCCATACTGGTCTTGGCCTTCATCTCCTGCAGCTGATCTAGGGTAGAAAAAAAAAGAAAATTTAAAAGTGTGAAAATATGTTAGGTTTGAAATATTCAAAGATTTAAATGAAAGGACAAAGCCAATAACATCAAATATTGTTTCAGTTTGTCTACTAAAATCATTGACAGTCAAACCTGTCTGATAGTGGCCACTAAGAGTGATCCCCTGAAGAGGAATTTGTCTATAGAGGACACTTATTTATATTCCCTTAGGTGGTCACTGTACACAGGTTTGACTGTATATGGAAGGGGTATCGATTCTTGCTTGTTCATTATGAGAGTGTTCCATTTCCCCAAATCTGGAAGGGAGAATGCATAAAAAGCTGAAGTCGGGTAAAAGAAAATGATAAACAAACGTTACAAAACCATGAACCAAAATGTGCAATATGGATGAATTGCATGTATAGCCTTGTACTTGTAATGATGTCCTTTTTAGGCAAAATCAAGTTTAAACAGGGGGCTACATTACTTTTTGTAGACATTGGCACATTTGGGCAAGTAAATGTTTGAAAACATTGAATATTGCTTTGCCAGAGAAAATTTCATTCACAAAATCTGTAGTTTACTTTGGATCATTGTGAAGATTTTGCTTGATCGATATGTGCAACTGATTCTCTTGTGTCCCACCCCCCCCCCCCCCCCCCCCTGAAAAGGCCCATATCATGAATTTTACTTCCCTCAAGGCAATCAGGCAAGTGCTATAGCTAGCACCCTGGGTTAAAGGCAAATGCCAGTAGTGGGAAACGCCCCACACACAATGCTATTTCAACAATACTAATCAATTAGTTTGGCCAATAAAGTTATTTTGGATAATTGTCCCCAAAACAAGCATTTGGCTTTAACTGAGATGACTCAATCTCCATACCTTTGAGATGTGCAATCATCTGGTTCCTTTGCTGCGTCTCCTCTTCTCTCTCTATCCTCACGGTGGAAATCTGCTTCTGGAGGGACTTGATTTCCTTGCGGCCTTCTTCCTCTCTGCAAGATGGACACCAGAAAAGACTTTGTTATATAACAGTCTGACTCAAATTTATTATAAGCGCCCGATTTCATTAAAAACTTTTCAAATTTTTGTAAATGTCAAATTACTGTGACTAGCCATTCAACGCGGAGCATAGCCGTTTTAAATTCAAAGTTTGAATAATTTGACATTTAGAACTGGACATTTTGTACTAAATAGGGCCCAGGATGAAGAAAAGTCAACAAGGCTAATAATTTTGTTTGATTGTAATTGTATTTATCTACAACATATTATTAAAATTTGAAATCAATCAATCAATCAATTAATCAATCAAACCAACAAAAGATCAATTAATCAATCAATCAATCAGACAACTTACAATAAATTGATGAAATGTCTGAATCTTATCAATTTGTCCACCAATTCAGAATTCAATCAAATAAGCAATCATAAAATGTAAAAAGTCTATAAATGCAACGATTCATGAATAAGTTAAGAGCAATGTTTGTTAATTAACAAATTTTAGATTATAAATGTCAACGATGTTCCTAGTAACATGAAGGCTCCCTTAAACCAGCAACAGATTAATGTAAGGAAGGTGGAATCTAAGTATGGAATTTAATTCATTACGAACAAGGTTATGCAATAAATTGTCTCCATATCACCAGGCAAGGAACTATTCCAAATTTGAGTATATTGTAAATGTAACAACATACAAAAGAACCTTTATCTAACGAGCTTAGTACCATGAAAAGTACATTGTAATGTCAGGGATCGTGTTATATAAGGGTGAAAAAGTAAAGAATATATCAGAGCTTGTACCAGTAAAATGACCTTGTTATATGAGAGTTTTGTTTCAGTGGTTAATAATGGGGTACCATTTCAAGGGGTACACCTGGTCAAGGGGTAGGATTTGACCAAACTGTTCTTGTGTTTCTTATATAATTGTTTCACCACTTAACCCTATCAGGACCATAGTTGACTAAAGTCGCCCGCACAATTACCGATACTACCGACCATTGTCGACTTTAATCGACCAAATTACGTACTTTTCTATAGGAGCAATATCTTCTGTTCTACTCAAAATATCGTAACGAGTTTGGTAGCTATCGAAAGTTCGCTGCTCCCTCTTTATAATGGTGTATAATACAGTAGGGGGTACCATAGCGAAATCACACGTAAAACCAATGCAAAGTACAAGTACCGCACAAGCTATGCGATTGATTTTGCATGCACACCGCGCGACCGCAGGCGCCATATTGTTCTACATGTTTCTACTGCGTGGTGAATAAAGTCGACACTTCAATAATCATGAGTTCTTCGCCGTCCAGCATGGACACTGACTCAGATGACACTTTTTGATGACACTTTGAAATCTAGTGTTTCGAGCCAAGAAGCTTCAAATTAAAATAATGAAGAAGAATTGTCGAGCTCAGACGGAGAAAATTGCGTTGGACAGGCCCCATCGTGAACTCACGTGAGGGTATGTGGTAGCGGGATACGAGGCCGGGGCGTGAGGACGCGCGCGCGACCAGAGGTGGTGGGAGAGCACGGGCTCGCTGCGCATCAGACTTTCAATAGTAAGTGGCAAACATTCATGTTAATTTCAAACTTCTGCACATTTTTCCAGGAAAATGGTGATGTTGAACAAAGAATTGAATTATAACTGAACACAATTTTGGTGAACCTCAAATAATTTTAAACAATCCTTCAATGCTCAAATTTGACTTGAAGTTGAGCATGCACAAATTGTCGTTTGTGCAGAAATCTGTGTGGGCCTGGGGAGGCAGATATGCAAATTATTGATGGTCCTGATAGGGTTAATTGGGTACACCTGTTAAAGAGGAAAAATATAGTCTTGCAAAAGCCTACCCAATTAAGGGGAGAGTCAGAGGCAATGCTCATTATAACAAGGTAATTCCACTGTATTATGTTGGGTAATAGTCTGTGGGCCAGAGGGGTCTACCGGTGACCCCCCCTCTGATCCTCCGACTTGCGTGTCATTTTGTCCATTGACATGTCCAGTGTTAGAAACAAAATGTTAACAAGAAAAAAACTCATTTATACTACGTTTTTTTACTACTTTTTTGGAGGTATGTAAAAACAGCACTTTTTCATTGTTTGCTGCATTTCTTAGGGTTGGTGAAAATTGAGATTGCGTTAAGTGCTCTCATTTCATAATGGCTAAGTCTTTATCAACTAAACTTTGCAGATACATTTGTTTACATAATCATAAGACACAGAAAAAGTTTCATGGTCAAAGTGGATTGGCTTCATATAATTATGACGTCATCAAATTTGCATATGAAAAATCAAGGGAATTTCCGTAAACAAAACGGTCAAAAAAACAATGTTCATTAGTAAAGTTTATTTTTTTCACCATGAGAATGATGATAATGAGCTTTAACTTATGATGTCTATTTCTGAAAGTATATTCAAATCAGAAATGCTATTATCCTTTGAATATAATGTACAAAAAGGTCATATTTTTATTACGTAATCACCATGCGTCATATGCAATTGTACGGCATATGATGGCCATGTTGTCTAGGGCGCAAGTGGGTACATATTGCTCCCTCTTTAATGTCTTTATTTAAGGACCAATCACTCTCATATTTGGCACATACTGTATGTAGAACTAGTATGGCTCTTCAGTTTGCAATAAGTAGAATCTCAAAAGGTCATCATGTGAGGGCGCTATTTACTAAAATTTGATAAAAACATTACAAATCCCATATATTCCAATATAATGACGCTTTTTTCACTATTTGTCTGATTTGTATAGACAACTTGATATTTCGTTCACATTATTATGCAAATTCTCTTTTCCTAGGATGACATTAAAGACTGTTATGTTGTATTTGTATACGTTTTAGGGCATAAATTAGGCATAACTCCATCTAAATTTTACCTTAAAAATTGAAGTAGGGAATACAGATGCGCTATATACTTACAAACTATTTCGATTATAGTATTTATTTAATCCTAACTCTATTATGCTAGTCCTGAGTGAGATTTCCGATATCATATTTATTACGATATCAAATAAAGACAAAATGTCTGAGGACATCTTGCCAGAAACTCGTTTTTCAATATTTTGTATTATTATTTTTGGAATAATTTGTTTTTAGAGAAGAGAAAAAATGAATAAGTCTCATTGACAGAACATTATTTGATCCCTCCTCATTATGAGTTATTGTCTCAAACTGATGATTTTATGTTGCCAACTCGATTTTCTAACATTAGTTTGTAAGTTTATACTTTCAAGGAATTTTACATTTTGTAGGGGCTAATTAAGGCAAAAACTCTGGATGTGACCTTGAGAGTGAATTAAGAAATACATTGCGATAAATATTATAATGTTTTTACGTACAAGCCCTGTTAATCTATTTATGAATATCAAATAAAAACATAACAAACACAAAATGGCTATTATACATCTAGTCATATTTAAAAAGAAAACAATTGTTTGCTTGGACCATCCTTTTTGTCCGAAAAGAGAACAGCATACTACCTCTCATTAACAAGGGTGAACATGTCTTTAAATTAAAAAGTTCACATTTGATAAAAAGGGAACTTCATGTTTTTAAGTTTGGAGTTACCAGGGAAACAGAGTTTACCAAACTTATAGGCCGGGAAGTCTGTGTGAACAGAATTGTTTGTATCTTCTGCAACTCTTTTTCTGAAATAAAGATGAAGCATATTATTCATATTCCTATTCATCATGCAGGATTTCTACATCAGACTTTTTTAGAGCAATTAAGTGGATACATTCCATTAGTCATTGACACATGGGAGTCGTAAAGATAAAGTTGTAGCCGATCAATATAATTTGGCCTTCCTCAGAGTCCTAAATGATCTGGAAGCATCACGACCTAACAAGCCACTATAATATGGCAACATTGTTGATATCGATTCACTGTTTCATCCACTACGTGGGAAACGATGGCAGAGCAAACACACGAAGGATAAACGGTTACAGTCCGTTATTCCGAAGGTTCGTTATTGCGAAGGTTCAGTTATTCCGAAGGTTCGTTATTCCGAAGGTTCGTTATTCCGAGGGTTCGTTATTCGGAAGGTTCGCTATTCCTAAAACGAAATCGGGTTCGTTATTCTGAAGGTTCGTTTATCCGAGAGAAAAAACTCGGGTTCGTTATTCTGAAGGTTCATTAGTCCGAAAATAAAATAGGGTTCGTTTGTTATAATACTATAATTTGAGATATGTTTATTTAATTCACAGCCTGCATCAAGCATACCCCTCCCCTTTCCCTCCCTTGGCCAGACCAATCAAACATTTAAGTTTATTTTATCTCTTTATCATGTTTATATAAAATCATAGCATTATAACAAACCCAAATTGGCCTCTGTCAGATCTTAGATTGTGCACATTCCATGTACCAGATCACAACTAAGCAGGTGGTCCATGATCTGAGGGGCCTGACCCCACTCGCATTTTGTTGCACGTTCGATATATCCCCAGTTCAACATGTTGGCTTGCATCTTCCCACACCTGCCAAAGCCTATTAAGGCAACGCAAAGTCACCCAGGGTTGGTTAAATCCTGCTGACCGTTTCTCTGATGGAACCATTTTAAAAAGCATACGCTACTGGCATGTCCTAGAGCTCAGACTCTTTTCCCATAGTTTTAGCCTTCTTGAACATGTTGAAGACACGCTGTACATGTAGTCCAGGGCTTCAACGTATCATGAAATGAAGCTTTTCTGTGACTTAAAGCGCCGAGGACGCATTGGATGGTCATGGAGTGGGTGTTCTTCTTCCTCTGTTTGTCTCAGTCGTTCGTTCTGGCTAGCAGCAGCCCTCCTTATTTCAGGCAGGGGGTGCGATGCCAGATGTTATCAGTCCTCGTTTGTCTTATACATCATGTGATATAACGGCAGCTTGTGTTCTTCTTTGCATGTGCTAAGCTTTCCCACACCCGTGCAGGCATATTCTGCAACATAGTAAAAAGAGAGCCAGAGCGGAAGATCTGATTGTTGTCGGGTTTGCTCCCCATTTGGATGTGCTCAGTTTGCCTAGAGCGGCATTCCTGGACCTGACCTTCCCCTTGAGCTTGGTGATATGGGCCTTGTACTTTTGAAAGATCACCCCTATGTAGACAGGACTATCACAGTGTCTCAGTCTAGTCCCATTCCAAGTGATCTTTAGTTTCTGGTTTGCATGCATGTTCTTCAGATGAAAGGCGCATATTTGAGATTTAGTTGATTTAGCCTTCAGATGGTTCTCTTTGTAGTACAAGGGTAGGTTGGTAAGTCCCTCACATAAGGTGGCTTCTGCCTTAGGGAAGTCATCACTTTTGGTGGCAATACACATGTCGTCTGCAAAAATGAAACTTCTCGTCTCAGGGCAGATACAGGTTGATCGTTCACATAGATGTTGACATGGGCGTAGATACTTACGTAATTACTATTCATCAGGGAGGGATGAATAAATATATCACCCCCCCCCCCCCCCCCCCCCGATGGATATGTATCAATAACAGATCTACTCCCATGGATGTTGAACAGAGTTGGGCCATAACGCTTCCTTGGGGGAGGCCATTCTTCTGCCTGCGCCAACGACTCTTCTTTTCAGACAGCTCGACGAAGAAGCCTCTGTTTTCAATCAGGGTCTTCACCATGTTGGTCAGGTGCATGTTGTTCACATTCAGTGTGTGTGTGTGCAGAGCCTGTAGGTGACAGTAGCATAAGCTGCTGAGAGGTCTACAAACAGAGCTCCAGTTATCACTCACTGGAAACCATTTTCTATGTGTTGGGTAAGGATAAGCAGTTGTCTTGTGCAAGACTTTCCAGGCCGGAATCCTGCCTGCTCGTTCATCAGAGATGGTTCTACAACTGCCTTAGGCGGGTCAGAATTAGTCGCTCGAACAGCTTGAAGTTGTGGCAAAGGAGGGAGTTGGTTCTGTAACGCTTTGTTGCTGATGGGTAGTTTTCTGGAGCTTGCATGTTCTGATGGATGCCGATCCGCGACAGGGAAAGTGTCCTCCTAACAGAGTTGTCCACACATGTAAATTTTGTGTGGTAAGATTTACATTTAGTTGGTGTATGTTTAGGATTGAAGTTAGTGTGATCTGAATATCAGAGGTTACTTTTTTGTTGTTCTTGTGCTCTTGACTACAATTTAAAAGGTCTTCAGCATAATTAAAATTGCTTCAGTAGTTTGGTTAAGTGTCATGTCAAGAATGAGCCAGTGGCTTACGGTTCCATATGCAGGCATCAGTTGAGTTTAAGCCATCTTATATGGACTTTGGCAATTTAATAACTTAGCTCATGATTAATAACATTGGTCAGGAGCCAGCCTGCCCAAGTTTGGGGTGCTCTTCTGTGATTGCATGGTGCTGGTTTAGGGTCAAGCGCTTCAAAAGCTTAAATATATGACACAGAAGGTAGATGCTTGATTTTTTTTTTGTATTGTTCTTTAGGAAGTTTTGTGGCGTAAAGATAGTGATACTTTGTCATTTTATCTGATCACTACAGTAAATGAGACAGACGGTGTAATGCTTAAGTTCCATGATGAAATTCGAGGTACATGTATATAATTATACACTATTTGTCACCCGTATTTACTTATACCATTTATTCACAGTGAAGAAAAAAAAACATGAAAGATGGAATCTAACTGACATCAGATATTGCCACAGCCATGCTTTCACAGGCCTTCATGCTAGCAGATCATTTGTGAGGTGTCAGTGATTAATGAAAAATACTAAGTAATAAGTTTATTATGATATTGAGACAAAGTATGTTTATTTTGGTAAAAAATAAGAGCGCAAATGTAGCAAAAGGAGTGGACAGTTTTACACACACAGACGTTCCCATGCATGTGCCTCTAAATTATAGACAACTTTTCATGATCTAAAACATATTTCAATGTGGACGTTAACTTTAATTTGTATTTAATTAATTCGCCACTTTCTGTCATCATGGTAATCATAAAGGCATACATTGTGTACTCATCTAGTTATCACATGAAGTTTCTGTCACTTTTGGAGGGTAGGTATATCAAATAATGAACTGTAAACAGTTCTCTAAACAAAATGTGATGCCAGACAGAAGAATAATACAAATATTGAAAATCTCACTCAGGACTAGATACAAAGGGTTACTATTAAATGAATAATCTGACATTGTTTGTATGTAGCGCATTGAATCCCTATTCAACATTTAAGGTAAAATTCAGATGGAGTTATGCCTAATTTAGGCCCTAAAACATATAAGATACAATATAACAGTTTTAAATTTCATTTAAGGAAAAGTAAATTTGCATAATAATGCAAACAAAATATAAAGTGGTCTATAGGAATTAGACAGATAGAGAACAAAATACAATTTTATCAGAATTTATAGGATTTTGTATGATTTTATCAAATTTTAGTAAATAGCGCCCTCATATGATGACCTTTTGAAATTCTTCTTATTGCAAACTGAAGAGCCATACTAGTTCTACATATGTGCAAAATATGAGAGTGATTGGTTCTTAAATAAAGAAATTAAAGAGGGAGAAATATGTACCCACTTGCGCCCTAGACAACATGGCCATCATATGCCGTACAATTGCATATGACGCATGGTGATTACGTAATAAAAATATGACCCTTTTGCACATTATATTCAAAGGATAATATCATTTCTGATTTGAATATACTTTCAGAAATAGACATCGTAAGTTAAAGCACATTATCATCATTATCATGGTGAAAAAAATAAACTTTACTAATGAACATTGTTTTTTTGACCGTTTTGTTTACGGAAATTCCCTTGATTTTTCATATGCAAATTTGATGACGTCATAATTATATGAAGCCAATCAACTTTGACCATGAAACTTTTTCTGTGTCTCATGGTTATGTAAACAAATGTATCTGCAAAGTTTAGTTGATAAAGACTTAGCCATTATGAAATGAGAGCACTTAACGCAATCTCAATTTTCACCAACCCTAAGAAATGCAGCAAAAAATGAAAAAGTGCTGTTTTTACATACCTCCAAAAAAGTAGTAAAAAAACATAGTATAAATGAGTTATTTTCTTGTTAACATTTTGGTTCTAACACTGGACATGTCAATGGACAAAATGACACCCAAGTCGGAGGATCAGAGGGGGGGTCACCGGTAGACCCCTCTGGCCCACAGACTATAAGTATTGATACTGACTTGAGGATTGTGTTCTGTAGATCAGCCTTCTTGGCCTTCTCCATGGTGACAGCGTTGATGATGGCTATGAACGTCTTCTCCCTATCCATCTCATTCAGGGTATCACCCAACACATCCTGCAGAAATTGGCTGTATTGATCATGATAATAAAAAAACAGGAAGAAATTATTATCAAATAGTCACTGCATAATTCCATTTTATTCAATTTTATCATTTTCAATACATGGTCAATACAGCATGTCCTGCAGAAATAAACTGCCTCAAACAGAAAATAGAAATTAGTAAATATTTAGACTATACTTTGGATGTGGAAGAAGTGTTTAAAGATTTCTGTCACAGACTACGATATACACAAAGCACTTTATCGTTATTTTGTCTCTCTCATCCTAGGTGAAGTAAACTATGGGGACCTGGCAGAAATTCATTCCTTGATGCACTGATGCCTTGATGGAAATAATAATATTTACAGGTGCTTTGATTTGTATGAAACACTGTATAAATGTTATCAATCAATAAGCACATATTGAAAATTTATCTGGATAAAATGATGTATTTATCTACTTTATTTGTCAATTTAACAGTGTTTGTAGTCCAGTCTAGCCTCAAGAACAGTTTTGGACTCACGACTCTGAATCAAATGAGAAGAAGTATGTTGGCAGCCTTGCCAGCTTGCTCTTGGAATTGGCCAGTGGACTGAATACAACACTACAGTACAATTAAAACTGACCGATCATCCTGCATCTTGGTGAGGTTGTCCGATGTGAGCGGGCTCTGCTTGAGGCTCTTAGCAAAGGTCTGGTTGGCCGTGCGCAGCCCACCGACCACGCTCCCAATCTCCTGGTTGTTGCCCTGAAGACGACTCGTGTCCCGTTTGTTGCCTGCTCCACCGGCGCGCAGCTCGTTGCGCTGCTGAAGCAGACCCTCGTACTTGGACTCCAGGTCCTTCTGGCTGTCCAGGATCTGCGATATCTCATCCCCGACCATCTGAAATTATAAATGGGCCATTGAGAATTAATGGTGAATAATTATTGAGAGCTACAAGAAAAACATAGTTTGTGCATACATATCCAATGATTAGGCTCAAAATGCCTTAGAGATGCTCAGAGATGATTATCATTTTAAACAGAATTATAATTTACTTAAAATTAATAAGCACCAGCCATTGAAGTTTTGTGAATGTTGGTAAATGTTTTTATGAAAAAAGGGTCCATTAAATATTGAGAACTATAGAAATAGATGTAAACATATTTTTATAAATGATATTAATGAATCATTAATGGATGTTTACAGAACCCTTGCCCAAGTTGATTATAACCTTGTCGGCAGTGTACTCTTGTTCTATTTTCCTTGTATTTTACCTACACAAGCCTGTAGATGCTTTTTTCTGCCTTCCCAATGGATGTGACTAATGCAAGGTTAACTGTTTATAAGAAAAGATGGGCATTCTCTACAGATACGTTCCTATAGCATTCTCTTAGCGAATGGATGCTGTTTGAAATCACTTGGATCATACGTTCTTTTTTTCAAATCACATCTCAGAAGAGAATGCCACAAAAACCCTGAATGCTCACCTCACTAGCATCCGGCCTGCCCTCAAACGTAGCAGGCATGATCTTCCCCAGCACGGCCAGCTTGTCCACTGTGTCAGCCAGCACAGTGCTGAGATACACAGCATCCAGAGTGGTTAACTCCGACATCTTGAGGGGCGTCTGCCAACCTCTCACTAGAGAACTCTCTTGTCTAACTGCAGGTTTTTCTGGAGGGATAAGGGGACAAAAGATGACACCAAAATAAAACTCTGGATGTGGTAATTGAAGAATAAAGATGTTTTGAACATCTAGTCTTCTAGATCAATCCACATTCCATAAAATAAATAAAGTCATGTTGCCTTGGGCTTTGGACCCCTGGCTTTTGCTTATCATGTATTTGACTTTTATTCCCATTGTATTGTATTTTGTAATAAGAAACAAATTATATGTATACAGCATTTGAAGTCATGCCGTAAACTTGATAAAGTCTACATATATCATTACTTCATAGCAGCCATAGTGTTGAAAAAATACTGCTTTAAATTTGTTTTTTACTAGTTTACTTTTAAGTTTTAGTATGTAATTGTAAATTTAACATACAAATTTTACAATTTACTCAATTAATTTATATTTCTAAAGTTTAAACAAATTCATAGTACATAAAAAAAAATATATACCATTTCTAATCATAACATTAACATCATTTATAAATTATACATGACAGTATCAGTGTTCAATTTGGATTTTGATGTTTGTCAGGTTTGTTTTCTTCATTTTTTTATTTGCCGATTTGGGGATTCAGAGTTTCGTTTCTTTACATTACAATTACAGTATTACACTAATAAAATTTACTGTCTACATGGAAATCGAGATTGCTCATGATTGATGGACCAACGCTGATTGGCACCGACGCGTGCCATGTCCATGAATTCAAACTTGAATGATTGATGATTTATAACGAAATAAGACAGTGCCATGCCGCGGGGATCGGATGTACACTCGCGGCTATCGGGCTTGTCACATCACCGCACGGGGTAGCCTGCCCGTTCAAGCTAGGCCGAGGTCCGATGGTCACTGCTCCTTGCGCTTGGAACTTGTTGGAGTGAGACAGCCAAATCAGAGGCTGGGCTTTACATGCAAGAAAACAGAATTATCGAAAATAGTGAATACAATCATAAAAACACACTTGATCATTACATACCGATTATTTTTTCCCGGAAGATTATGAGACAAATGGTCTAACGGAGTCAGGTTTTCTCAAATAATAGGCGATGTAATGTGTCACAGTTGTTTACTGTCGTTTCCAAGCTCTGTCGTGCCTAGCCTCGTTCACTAATATTAATATTTTATGTATTTATTGTCCAATTTTACCACATAACTTAAATACAATTAATTTAAATAATATGTTTATTAATATTTATAAACCATTCACACTTTTTCATATATCAGAATAATTAATAATGTTCACATTTAGTTTAGTTTTTCGCCACAATTATAATTTTTCTGTACGAAGAATTATGCTTCCACCCTCAACCAAATAACTAGAGAGAAACGTTTGAATTGTATATTAATTATTTATTAAAAGAAGGCAAAGAAAATGGGATTCCAACGGGAGCTTCTGACCATTCTGGCAATGAGAATTAAGGGGTTTCAGGGACGAACACCGTCTAGGGTTTTCTATAGCTCAGTCGGTAGAGCACCAGTCTAGCAATCTGGAGGTCTTTGGTTCGAATCCCGTTGGAATCCCATTTTCTTTGCCTTCTTTTAATCACAATATATTTCTGGTCAGTTTTCCTATAATTATGTTTGAATTAATTAATTATTTATTGTAAACATTTGAGTTTCTCAATTGTTCCAGGGAGCATGATGAGAGAAGTCAAATGAGTGTGCCATTCTAGCAGTAGAGTGTTAGCATACGGGCGGGACCCACTGACCTCTGGCGGGACCAGTGTACTATGGTACAACCCCCCCCCCCCCCCCCCCCCCATCAAAATGCAAAAGTTCCTGGCCTTGGTATATGCAGTGCATTGGAAGAAGAATCCCCTTCCCACACTACCTTCTCCCCGCTCATTCGCTTCGCTCCCTTACAAATTACAATGTACCCCCCCCCCCGGCCGCCCCCTCCAACATAAAGAGGGTGGGGGGGGGGGGGGGGGGCTGAGGTATTTGCCCAAATAATGATCCTCCCAGTTTTTTAAGCAAAAACAAAACAAAACAAACAAATTATTAATTGACACATAAATTGTTTGTTGTTGATAGTAAAGTCCTGAAATAACCGGCAATGACATGATTTGCTCTTTGCTGGAGACTGACGTCAGTAGGGTTTGCCCGCAAACTGACTTTGCCTGAATATAGGACATGGATATTGCTCGAATGTGACATGATTTGCCCGAATTTGAGGTGATCTTGGACTGAATGTTGGGTGTTTTTTTTGTCCCAATATCGCCGTTTTCAAAACGTTTTCAAAGGATGGGGGGGGGGGGGGGGGGGGGAGGGGGGATGCAGCTCCCAGCCCCCCCCCCCCCCCCCCCCCCCCCGAGAGGCCATGTATTTGAGTAATTAATGACGCCAGTAAAATGTCATTGGAAATAAACAACATTATCAACAGGTTGAAGGCGTTTTATCGACGGTTAGTTTTGTTTATTTTTGGTATAAATTAGGGCGCTGCATGAATTTTTTTTGTGTGAGATAATGAAAAACTGAGTGTACATTTGAAAGAACATACAATTTGAATGGCAGAATAAACTTTATTTGAGCAAAATCCGGTTCAGAAACGGCTGAAATATCAATAAATATATCCGATCGGAAAGATATATTCGATGATTTAAAATAAAATATTTTTGTTAATTTTCAAAATTTTCAAAAGAGGTTTTAAATAGTTGTTGATGATCTCTCTATTTAATCATTATAAATATTTCAACAAATCATGACATGCATACAAGTATGAAAAATGGTTGAAACCAATGCTTCTTTTTTGGAGAGCACCCTTTTGTGTTTTAATGGCTCTTTTTGAATGATAACAGGCTTTTTACTTAGTCGTTTGAAATTTTCTATACCTTTCGAGCATGGTGGAGTTATAACTATTAGTTAATGTTATTGTGCAGGTTTTGGTTACTTAAGTTCAGCCTTACCGTAAACTGCACTACCCCTTTAAGCTTTATATGCATGAGTTTATGCCATTTCACTTTATCGATTGTTTTGTAAAAACAGGCCGCAATTCGGTCGAGAGCGATGACCTTTACCATGGGCGTCGATCGATCACAGGGGTGGGGGGGGGGGGGGGGGGGGGGGAGGGGGACTTCCCCCCAATATGTGAGGTTTTATTATACTGTCCCCCCTTAAAATGAATGGGTGACGTTCCTTCATTCATTTTGTTGTAAAAGATATAGTCTTCTTTAAAGGGACAGCCCCTCATTTGCAAGCCAAATTTCAATAGTTGCGAGGTAGTGTCTTATATGAAAGAAAATAACATTTAATAGCATGCCTGAAAAAATTAGGGCTTGAAATCTCTTTTTCGTGGAGTATACAGACCTAAATCTAATAAACCATCGTCCAACGGTTATTTGTGCATTATAGTGTATTCACCCGTCGAGAAAGTTCGCTCACGGATTCCACGGAGTGCCACAGCGCTATTCGTGACCCCTATGTGACCCGCGCACAAATAACAATAGGTAAGCGGTTACTAAACAAAATAACCAAACCTCGCTTAAACTGACTACATGAAGTCATCATTTTTTATATCTTTTTCCGTGGCATATTATACCTTTACAAATGTCGGCTTCACAATACCTTTACAAGAATAAGTACAATATTGTTGTATTATAAATGCTACTCAGTTAATCTCCTTTATTGACCGATATATAGTTTGATGGAGGGACGCATTCGTTTTTCATTCGTAGGATCCAAATTACAGGGCTGTTCGATCTGATTTTTTTTATGTGTGTTACATTCATCCCCATCCGTCAACTGGAAACTGTTCAGACGTTTTGTAAAAGAGGACCTGTCCCTTTAAACCACATCTTGATCGAAAGTAAAGCCACAATTGAGTATTGGTTATTCCCAAAATGCCCCGCGAGACTTAATTGGTTGGTTTTAATTCCTATACTGTTCTTTGAATAAAACATGTGAAATGAGAATAATTCCCTTTCGAATGTTGTAAAATTTGATTTCAAAACATTTTATTAATAGATAGGCCTATCGTCTGGCAAGACAATATCTTGACTTTAAAGGGATAGAGTGAGTGTTGGGTAT
>JBAMJV010005202.1:0-83438 GCA_037951105.1 Echinarachnius parma
GAGCTTAAGTTTCCTTGTTTGACTTCAAAAGGCAACGATAGATCGTGCCTCAATAATCCTATTTTGACGTGGAATATTACAAAACAAATGACATATCTGTATTCTAATAATGCCTTATATGCATAGCGACTGTCAATCTCTCGATTTTGCATTTTAAATTAATTTGACTGAAAATATTGGTGATTTTTCTCGATTTTCCGGGTTGGAGCAAAATTCAATACTCTGTTTTATTAACAAATCCTCATTAAATTATTATTTGAGGGTATATTCTTTGCAAAAATCTCGCTCACTTCGTTCGCTCCTGATCGACTGTATCAAGTTCCTGTTGCTTGGGGCACATCGTATTACACCGCTATATCCATTGTTGTAGACGAACAAATAAAAGATTCGTTCTTTCCAATTAACGAAGTCACGACATTTCTCCAAGGTCGGTCGCTTGAGTCGCTCGCTCGCGGGTTTCGTTTCTCTGGGATTAATGTTTAACTTAATGTTAATACCAGTTGATAATAAGTCAACTAAAGCATTTGATAACATATCTAATTTCATCAAAAACGTTCCACCACCATTTGCATGGTGATGTTATGACAGGAATACGCTGTTCCCGTACATTACAAAATAATTATATTTAATTGTGTCATATTTTAGCCTTAGTCCTATAATTAATAGAGATGTATAATGGAGATCCATACGTTTATTCTGAAATACAATTCTTATTCTTATATGCTCCATTTTATATGTGTGCTAATAACATGTGTTGCACATTTTATTCAACTATTAAAAACTCAAAATTGTGTACATCAATAATATTACAAATGGTATACAATATACAATACAGGGTGGCCCAAAAAAAACGGAACGGGGCACTTCCAAAAATATAGTTACAAATGTATTATGTCCATCGGATAGAGTGTCTTTTCAAATGAACAAGGGTACCAAGAAAAGTCAATTTGGTTGTGTAGTTTTTGTTTTAGGGCGCTTTGAGTGACACCATGTCAGGTTCTCTTTTTTGTCAATTTGTATTGAGCCAGCGCTTGATGAATCGCACGAACCGCCGTTCATAGCGTTGAGCATCGCGCACTATTGTTAGTGTGCACTCAGCCGTGTGCCGATAGAATGGGCATGGGTCGTGATGGTATTACGGGCAAGGAGTGCGGTTAGGTGAGGTCGAAATCGACATGAATCGGCACCTGACATGGTCTCACTCACTGCGTCCTTTAACAAAAACCGACCTGACCCAAATTTACTGTTCTTAGGTATCATTTTTCATTGGAAAGGACACCCTACCGATGAACATAAACATTGTGGTATTATATTTTGGGAAGTGCCCCGTTCCGTTTTTTTTTTGGGCCACCCTGTATACACAATAACGTCGATAATGGTTAGGATCATTTTGAAAACGTATATAAAAGCTTGTCGGTAAGAACCCCTGTTATATACAGAGAGCCCAGGTAGTCGTACCCAGGATTTTTTCAAGGGGGGTGTTTCAGCTTCATTCCGTATGTCAGTTGCATAGTTGGGTGTGTTTGAATGCATACAACCGTATGTTTTTTCGCTAAAGGGGGGGGGGGGGTGTTAGAATGCCCCAAACCCCCCCCCCCCCCCCCCCCTTTCTCGGAATAAACATGATAAATACAGATCGGTATCTTAGATACAGTAACACTTTACATTTACGATAAGAAATATCCCATCCCCAACCCCACCCCGATCCCACTCTCTGTCCTATGCCATTCTAAAATTTTGCATCGTTATACTATAAGACCATATACAGAACCACAATACCGGCTGGTTAAAGATATTTATGGGAGAATTTAAAGTTTGACAATGAAACTGGCTGTCTTGCACATGTATCAATGGAATGTATATGGACAACTATGCCTAATTGATCGTTCAACTATGATGGATTTGGGATTGAACAAGTGAACATTTGCAGAATAAAAATATAAAGGAAGTAAATTAACTTTAAATTCCTACATAAATATTGCGAGAATTGGCACAATGTGAACGGTAATTCAATGAATGACACCATTATTTTTGTTATGTTTGCGCTACCTCCGATTGATGTTATCACCTCGTCATGAGATGAGTAATAATTCCTAAAACTCAACAAACTAATGTTTTGTTTTTAATAAATCGATGAGAAAATGTATCATTATTTAATTGACGTAAATTCATATTTATACCCATTTTCGTTTTCTTTCTCCAACAGATGTATCTGAGTGGACCTTGACAATCCCTTCCTTTGAGTGGTACACGATTCTCCAGGCGCTATCTGCTGTCGTCGGTATCCTGGGCAACCTCCTTGTCATCCTCATCCTTTACCAGCGTCGAAGTTTAGCTAGATCCACGGATATCCTCATCGGAAGCCTGGCCGGAGCCGACCTACTGACGTCCATCGCCATCATTCCATACCCGAGTGCGACCCGGGTGCCGAATAACTGGCGAGGCATGACGTACTGCCTGGTCATGTATCCCGACCTGCCGCTGTGGATCCCGATCACGATCTCGTCGTACATGTTGATGGCGGTCAGCGTGGAGCGCTACATCGCCGTGTTCTTCCCGATCCGCTTCAACGTGCTGGTCACCAACCGCCGCGTGGTGCAGGCGATCGTACTCGTCTGGTTGGCTGCGTTTCTCTCGATCACGTTCTCGTTCTTCATCATCGATATCGATGCCCATGGCCGCTGCGTCCTGACCCTGACGACACAACGCGACCTGATCATCATGGGCACCTACTGGTTCTGCCTGCGCCTGTTCGTCCCGACATTGACCATGCTCATTACGCAGTCCCTCATCGCATGCAAACTGACGAGGCAGTCGACAAAGTTCCTCAAGAATGAACACAGCTCCATGACCAAGACCTACCATCTGACGGCCCGCAATCGTGTCCTTCGCATGACACTCGAGATCATATTGGTCTATATCGTCTGCTGGACACCCAATCAGGTGGGTTTCATTCGATATCATATCTTGATTACATTTATTGTAAAAGAAAAAAAGGTTTACGCTGTGTAAGTGTTAACGAATGTTTGTAGCATCGAGTCTGTTTGACACAGTCGGTTGTAGCAACCACACGAATGAACCAACGAGTAATCGATTCCCGTTTGACGTACAAGAAAACAAATTAAAGAACCCATTGCTCACGGGCTTCTCACATTAATCCAACCTGCTATTAAGACCACATTTTGATATTCATCAAAACAAAATGAATGCCTAGTTATCAACTTCTGAGAAAATCAAATTGCCTCGGGTGACAAAAAGTGGGCAAATATGATGGTCTTTAAAATGTCTTTAAAATTGACTCAATTAACAATTGATCATGTTCACTTTCTCAGGTGGCCTTTCTGGGTGTCATCGTCGGTTTTGTACCGTGGACCTACATGGCTTCGCCCTTACACCGGTTCTTGACGGTCCTAGGATTATGTAACAGCTGTGCGAATCCGCTGATCTACACTATCAGGCACCGCAGTTCCGCCAGGCGATCCGAGATCTCCTGACCGGTGCAAAGGCAACCATAAATATTCCCATGTTCAGCACCACAAAGTTAACCGTGTCGGGCAGAGTCCAAACCAAGTCCACGAGATCCACGTTGTAGTTGTTGACACCCTGCCCACTCCGTTTGCCCTTCAGCATGGCATTGAATCCACATTGCTGCTCTCTACCCAGGTGTATAAATGGGTACCTGGTCTGGTGAAAATTAGCTTGGTGCACCTAAAGTGTTGCCCGCCGCTAGTATGCTCCCCGGGGAGTTGAGAATGTGTACAAGATAATTGTGCGGGTCTGAACTGTACCAAATGACCAGGGATAATAATAAGCGCTTTAAGCACCTTATTAGGTTAATATAAATATTAAATATTATTTGTTTTAATGATCTGCACTAGGGGCGGATCTAGCTTTTTGCTAAGGGGGGGGGGGTTTGACCCAATGACGATGCGGAGCATCGTCCACGAGCCGCGAAGCGGCGATTATTTTTGCTATTTTGAACCGCCGTAAGTGATGTCATTTTGCTAAGGGGGGGTTTGACCCAATGACGATGCGGAGCATCGTCCACGAGCCGCGAAGCGGCGATTATTTTTGCTATTTTGAACCCCCGTAAGTGATGTCATTTTGCTAAGGGGGGTTTGACCCAATGACGATGCGGAGCATCGTCCACGAGCCGCGAAGCGGCGATTTTTTAAAATGATTTTGAACCCCCGTAAGTGATGTTTTCCACATCACATTTTCCCTTGGCAGCCCAAGGGGGGGGGGGGGGGGGGGGGGGGGTTAAACCCTCTAAACCCCCCCCCCCCCCCCCCCCCCTGTAGATCCGCCACTGTGCCCACATGGACAATTGTGCCCACATAGACAACCATGCCATCCGAGATCTTCTAACCGGTGGCAAGTCAACAAGAACATCTTCAAAATGATCTGCCCACATAGACAATTATGGCCACATAATATTATACAACCATGTGATCCTAGATCTTCTGACCGGTGGCAATGTAACCATACATAGTCCCATGTTCAGCACTCCAACAAGTTATCCGGGTCGTGCAGAATCAAAACCAAGTCCACAAAATCTACATCTTCAGAATGATCTGCCCTACATGGACAATTGTGCCCACATAGACAACCATGCCCACATAGACAACGATGCAATCCGAGATCTTCTAACGGTGGCAAGGCAACAAGAACATCTTCAAAATGATCTGCCCACAAAGACAATTGTGCTCACATAGACAACCATGCGATCCGAGATCTTCTGACCGGTGGCAAGGCAACCAGAAAGATTCCCATGTTCAGCGTCTCCAAGTTATCCGGGTTGGCAGAGTCCAAACCAAGTCCACGAGACCACATTTTCAAAATGATGATGATGATGATGATGATGATGATCCACAGCACTTGTATGGCGCCATTTATTTTATTTCAAACATTCAAAGGCGCCCGCTCCTCCGAAAGGTTACTCATATACTGCACCTTTTTTTAATTTAAAGTGACATACCTTTACAAATGTCGGCTTCACAATACCTTTGCAAGAATAAGTACAATATAGTTGTAATATTATGCTACATCAGTTAAACTCTTTTATTGACCGATATATAGTCCTGATGAGGGACGCATTCGTTTTTCATTCATAGAATCCAAATTATAGGGCTGTTCGATCTGATTTTTGTGTGTGTGTTTCATTCATCCCCATCCGTCAACTGGAAACTGTTCAGACGTTTTGTCAAAGAGGAACTGTCCCTTTAACATTAATGATTTTACTTGCCCGAACAGGCCAGTAGAGAAAAGGAGAAAAGGGTCATGTTGTCATATAAATGTATGTGCCTTTGTTTCAACATGATTATAGCGAATGAATCATGTCTATAATATTTTGCTTTTTTAGTGTAAAATCTCTAAATGTAAGCTCGTGTTCATGTCTAGCCTGAACGAGATTATTATTACGGGGTTATATAAAGTACGGGAGCCTGCCCCCCCCCCCCCCCCAACCCCCATCCCATATTTGGAAAAGGAACAAACAATTCAAATCATAAGGGGACCATTTTTGAAGAAAAAACTATTTAAAAATCATAAGGGGAACATTTTTAAAAACAAGAGTAATACATAAGGTGTGCCCCCAATAATTGTTGTGCCGCCCCCCCCCCCCTCCCCCAATAATTGTTGTGCCTTTCCCCAGTCCCGACCACGCTACGCCACATTTCACAGTTCACAGTTCAAGGAGGTTATGTTTTTGGTCCCGTGTGTTCGTAGGTTCGTGCAGCATGCGGAGATTGAAGTTAGTCAATAACAAATTCGAGCGTTGGCGGAGGTATGCACTCCGTGAGTACACTCTGTCTAGTTTACAAATGGGTTAGACGGGGATATGTTATAACTTATAAGAGTGCAGATATTTATACTAAAGACATTTTCTTTGACACAATTGTAAATAATGAAAATTTGTCATTCACGATACATATTATGTTCGCGAATTCATCCAGAATAGCTTATATAATTGGCGTTTATATGTTGCACTATCTTGTGTGCTTTAGTCTGAATAGTAGTGAATATTGAGTAGCATCACAAGTGATCTTGTAGGACATGTTATAGCATGCACGTTATATATATTAAATAAATAACGCATTGGATATATGTGATTGTACAACCTGTCATAAATATGAAACATCGTTGTTTGAAAATAAAGCTTACAAGTTGATAATTTGCCAAATATTTACTTTTCTTTGTCCGAAGTGTTTGTCAAAAAATGATATGGAGAATGTTATATCACTGCCTGAATTATTGAATCTGTCATATTTTATGTCACTTTCAAGTGATAGGAACATTGATTAATATACAGATGTGCTTTAAAACTTTTCATACCCCCTTCAAACAAATCGATATGAAGAGGCTTAATTCAAACGGCACTAAATCCACTTTTTAAACTCTGGAGAAAAGCAAGTTTTTGTCCAACTTTGTACAGATGCTATAATGGATATATGAAAATGGACCGTTCCATACATTGATTATGATTGTGTAATTCTGTCCTAAAATGGTGATTTCTAGATACTGATATCGTTAACTAATTTGTATGGAACGTGGATTTAGCGCCTTTTGGAACTTAGCTCTTCAATTATGTTGAGCTTTTCTCTCAAAATAAGACTGAACCGATGAAATTAGACTTGACCCAATATCTAAAGCCCTCCGCACACAGAGCCGACTCGACCCGATCCGACTGGTGATTTCAAGATCTTCGGGATCACGAGTTGAGAAATGGTGGACCGATAGATTCCTTCTAGACAGTACATTAGTCCAGTCAATATAGGGTCTTGACCTCGGCAAGAATTGCAAACATGGGAATTTTCTTCTGAATTCTGTTCAGGACACTCCCCTGAACAACATAATAAAAGTCCTAAGAAATCGAAGCTAGGGAAAGTGGTTTAATTTGCATTATAAAGATAATTAGCTAATTTACATATTTCTGAAATGTTGTCAGGGGTCATTTTCTATCGAGGAATAGTACAATATTGATAAAAACTATTATTCTAGGGTAATTTAGGGCAAGGAATTCATTAACGGTGCTCATTTGCATGTGCTGTATAGGCAACACCCTAAAACCCAAGATGGCTGCCCCTAAGTTGCATATTTCTGAATATTATTGGTTTTCAGTGGTTACAAGCAATAATTCCAGATTATTATTTTCCATTCATGTTCTTAATATGTAGTGAAGATATTCCAGATTATTTGCCACTTGGCAACCTCTAGCAAATGCATATAATTTGCATAATTGGGTTATTTACCTATTTGCATATCCCCTAATTGAGTATATTGGGAACCCGGAAAAGTAAATATGACAAGTTATACCACTTTTCCAAGGTTTTTGGGGGCAACAAGTCCATTTTTTATACTAATTTCCATATAGCACCATGGCAAACTTCTTAAATCCAAAAATGCTGCTCCGCAAATCACACATGTAATGATACACGACTTCATTCTTTTGGTTATGTAAGAACGATATTATAATTTTTTGACTCTCAAGTATTTTAATTAGCAATTAGAATACTTGAATTTCAATGTAGTTGATTGCTAACAGTAAAATAATTATACTCTCATAAAATAAATGCCGTTAAAGTGGCAAATAGAATTATTTCCTTTAAAATGCCAAGGGCGGCCATCTTGGATGTATGTGGTTTGCCAAGGTGATACGTCGAATTAGGTATTATAAATGGATTTCCTGCCCCCAAAAACCTTGGAAAAGTGGTATTTCTCGTCTTTTTTACCTTCTGGGTTTACACTATCCACAATTTTACCTGATTTCTGGGAATATGCAAATTATGAAAATAATCGAATTATGCTAATTATATGCATTGCTAGAGGTTGCCAAGGCGGCAACTAAGCTAAAGTATCTTTAATACAAATTTAGAACATGATTGAAGAAAAAAAAAATGTAATTATTGCTTATTACAGGCTGTAGCCACTGAAAACCAATAATATTCATAAATATGTAAATTAGGAGCAGCCATCTTGAATTTCAGGGTTTTGCCCATATGGCACTTGCAAACGAACACCGGAAATGGATTCCTTGCCCAAAAATACCTTAGAATATTTGTTTTAAATAGTGTACTATTCCTAGATAGAAAATGACCCCCGGACCTTAATTCACAATTATGCAAATTAGCTCATTATTTATAATGCAAATTAAACCACTTTCCCCAGCTTCGATTTCTTAGGACTTTTTGTATGTTGTTTTGAAGAAAAATCCCATTTTGCAATTTTGCCGAGGTTTCCCCCCTAATATTTGCTAGATTGACTGGACTAACACAGCAATACCGCCTCCTGTTGTTGCAGGTCTGTCTCTGCGACAGCACTATGAAGTCAGCACCGTCGTGAACGAGAGGGTCGAGGAAGGTTTCCACTGCGATGACAATTGTAGTTGGTGCTTTCTCCTTGCACAAGTTGGCTAGTTCTCCAATATTGGATCTAAGGCCTCGAATGTTAACCTCCAGTATTTTGTAGATTTCTGTCTCGTAGTCGTCGGGCAGTCTTGGGTCGATTCCGTCTAGGTCCGTCCGTTCGAGGCTTATTTTTTGTGTTTCTGGCAAGAGCCGCCGACCCCTGTATCCCCAAAGCACACTTGAGCAGTGTGGCGGAGGTACACACTATGCATGACCTAATCTGAAAGCATTAATTGACTCGTAACAGATCGTGTTCAGAAGAACCACTTGGTCAAGGATGATCAGTGTTTAAATGTACCCCCACTACCCCCAAGGGATGTGAGAACCGTTAGAGTTCTAAGTGATTTTTGTGGATGTTGACATGCAATAACACGGTATATAGCATCATGTCTGATGTTATTTAAAGGTAGTTGCACCTGTAACATGTGTAAAGTGTCAGATATTGCCCAAAATGACTTCAATCCTGTACAAAAATCATTGTAAGATATGTCCGAATGATGTGTGAAAGTTTCATTGAAAAAAAAACACTGCTTTCCTGGTTAAAAAAGCGAAAATATGCGTCAGCTTTTACAACGAATTTCTGTACGACGTTTATAAATTATGACCGATCATTAACGCTTTTGAGCTGAATGTTAGATATCGTCATACTAAAGGGGCATTTGAAAAAATCTAACCATATTTTATTATTCTCTTACCATAAGCTAAACAACATGGTAGAAGAGAAACGAAGAAGCTCCAAGTAATTTTCGTGGAGTTCGACACTTTACAGACATCCCTTTAATATCAATCTTGTATTTATATAAATTAAACAAAATAGCAAAGATAATTATGTTTCTCCGGGATTCCAGTCCGAGACATCCGTATTGCTAGACAGGTGCTCTACCAGCTGAGCTGTAGAAGACCTTTACGCTGTGTTCGACCCTGAAGCCCACGGGCGTCGATCTGTCATTGATACCCATTGATCAGGGGGGGGGGGGATGATCCATTCATCCATCCCCCCTGATGAATGGGTATTACGTAAGTATCGACGCCCATGCTGAAGCCCCATATATTGATCAGAAACTATTGTAAACCAGACACAACCCCGAAGGATTACGATATCAACATAGGGATATGTGAGAGTAATCACCGTCATGACAGTAATGCCGCTTTTAAAAACAAATTATTTATAGCATTATAGGGAAATTTACCATAAGTATTAATATAAATGGAAAATTAGCAAAGTAAATGGGGGTTTACCAGAATTGAATGCCGAGACATCCCGATTAAAAGATTGCATGTTAATTGACATCCAAAAAAAAAGAATATATACTTTTATATAATTATCCTACCTCATACCGTATGCCTTATTTTCTGCAAACTTATTATTGTAATTCTTTGGCATTCCAAGACAATTACTAGTCTTCGTTTTGTATTTGTTTGCACTTGATTTTAATTCAGCAAAGTTCAAGAACTGAGAAGGTTTTTATCTATTGTGATCTCACAATTATGAATTATGCATTATTTTCCGAAGTGTGAAGAGTCGACGTCGGTCATCAACCATTAAATGTAGGATTACTTCGCACTTACACGCCTCTGCTCTACCCAATCTAGCATTACATGGGTTGATAAATGTAATGTCTTGCCGAATGCACTGATCTGCTGATCCATATGCGTAGGAGGCCGGGGGCTCCGGTCCGTGGGCTGCAGCCACCTGGGGGTGTTTCACAAAGATCCAAAGTGGAACTTACTTCTTAGTTTGACCTAACTATTGTGGAAAGCCGTTATTGTCTTTGTAACATTTTTGAAACAGTTCTTTTGAAAATGCATTACTTGTTTTGTTAATGAGTTATATTTGTATTATCAAAGAGCCTTGAAATTATTCATACATGTATAAATTGTTGTTGAAAGTCTCAAATAGTTGTTTTTGTTGTGTGTGTGTTGTTGTTGTTTTTTTTTTTTTTGGGGGGGGGGGGAGCTTTTGAATATGTTTTATTTCAAGGCTACATGGCTTTCCATAATTTGTTAGATCCAACTTAAAGTTTAGTTCAACTTAGCCTCTTTGTGAAACAGCCCTGGAGTTTTGAGAACGACCATCGGGCAAAAATCACACAGCATTTGGGCAAAAGCATTTCATATTCGGGCAAAATCATATCGTATTTGGGGAAACGCATATCATATTTGGGCAAATGCATATCATATTCGGGCAAACGCATATCATATTCGGGCAAACTCATGATCATAATATATAGACGGGCAAAAGCATGTCATAGTCGGGCAAAACCATATATCGTATTTGGGCAAAACCCATATCATATTCGGGAAAAGTAATACTACAGAGCATATCATTTTTCGGCGGTTTAATTGTGATAAACTTGTATTTTGTCTTTATTGTTTTGCTTGTCAGGTGAAAATGAGGAAGATGGTATTCGGACAAATATATTGCACGGATCACGCTGATGAAGATAATGTACATGCAATCATGATAATAGGATCGAATTCATAAAGGGGCCGTCACATATCCAAAAACGGAGCCTGCCCGACTTCTCTGCGAGCTCAAAAGGGCATTTTCGCGAGGAATATGGGCGTTGTCTGCTCGATCACTGCCGCGGGTTCCGCCGCGTTTTTTAGGGGTCCGCCGACGTTTGCAGGGCACTGAAACCTGCTCCCAATTCAGCGATTTTCGCCCGACTCCTTTTGTTTACTGACGGGCGCCGGATTTCTGGCGATCTATAAATTCGGCCGGGGACCGTTGGATTTGTGACCCAGATTTTATCCCTTCTTCACCCCTTTCATTTTATCAGTTCAAAGTTACCAAAATAATATTAGACAGGCAGCCCAGAGGTCTTTTGTGCATCGAAAAGCGTACTGATTGTTAAACATATCCAAACATATGAGTCTCCCGGGGTGTACCCGTGGATAAAGGGGTCCTTTGCGCCTCCAAAGTTTGACCCCTGGGGATTGTCCGATGCTTCTATTTGTTTGCGAATGTACCGTGTTCAACATCGCTGACTGCGGGGAGAGCGAAACAGATAACAAAAGGATCACTGATGCGTATCTGGCAATATTACGTTGCCTGTTTTGAAAGACGAAATACACGTTGATGCATTGTGGATTAGATCCACAACCTCTTGCAACAAATATGTCTTACAGATTACAGAATACATATTGGATACAAATGTCATCCGTTAAATTACCCTACATAAGCCTCTGAATGTTGAAGAGCGACTCGTCAAAGTTGTCTTAACAAAAATTAGCTTCCACTTTCAGAAATTTTATTTCCGTACGTAAATGTTATACATGAACCCAGACGTAGACGGACACGATCGCTGCACAAAATCAGACGTAAAGGTCAATTTTATGTGTGTATTGGCGCCATATATATAGCTACATAATGTAGAGGACAATAGACATTCTCTCGCAGGATCTCAAATCGGCTTGTAACGCAAAAGGAGGCGACCTCGTGACGCATGACCATAGGTGAATGTGTGTGTGTGTGTGTGTTTGTGTGTGTTTGTGTGAGCCCTGTCGCTATGCCATGCGCTCATATTGGTTCATCTGCATTCGGCTATTTTCTAGACGGGTGTTTAATATGTAATGTCTTAAAATTAAATTGTAAGTGCATGGAAGCCCTGTTTGATCTTGTTTTGGTGATAGGTTCATTCAAATGTATTTATATGGCCTTTGGCAAATTCAAACGTGCTATCAATATGTATTCTGTAATCTGTAAGACATATTTATTAAGTTGCAAGAGGTTTTGGATATAATCCCCAATGCATCAACGTGTATTTCGTCTTTCAAAACAGGCAACGTAAATTTGATTGATTGATTCATTTATCGAACTAAAATATAAAACATAGTTGGCTTAATACAATGTAATGTAACAAATAATATAAAATAAAATACCATATAATGCACAGTTAAACAAGATATTACGACAAATTACGACACCACACGTAAAGTACTTTTACACACACACACGCAAACACTCACACACACACACACCATAACCATAACGCACATATACACACATACACAAACATACACACACACACACACACACACACACACACACACACACACACACACGTCAACACACACATACACACACACACACACACACACACACACACACACACACACACACACACACACACACACACACACACACACACACACACACACACACACACACACACACACACACGCACACACAACCACGCAGACACAAACTCATTCGTCGAACATGCACGCGTGTTCGCCCCTGAAGGTTGTGAAGAACACACCTGCATGCGCGACAATCGTGTTGATCATCATGCACTGTGGTAAACGTACCCGCACGAGGAATTCCATCCCAGGCTCCATCAAACCTCCCGCCCAGACCCCCCAGACCAACCAGCCCAGTTTGAAGTTTGAAGTTTTGAAGTTTTATTAACAACAAGTTTTTATTAACAACAACAAAAAATACATCATCATCATCATCATCATCAAATACATGTAAGACAAAATTATCAGAAATAATTACTGTAAGTACTTAACAAAACAATTAAAGTAAAAATAACAATGTCAGACGTGTATCTACCTAAAATGCATTAGATCAAACTCAAGTTGTCGCTGAAAACCAGGTGCCCGCAGGATGAGCTATTTAGGCCGGGTCATTCCAACATCTCTCGAAGTGTATGATTAAAAACCGGTACCTACACTTACATTAATTCAAAACAACATTTTTTTTGTTTAACCCTTTAAAAATGCTTTCCTCACATACTAAATTCATATGTTGTTACATTCTCCTCTAAATATTCATATGTTCAAAAATCAGTACGCTTTTCGATGCACAAAAGACCTCTGGGCTGCCGGTCTATATGTATGCTATTTGCATGTAATTAGATTGGATTGTGGGAGTTTAATTAAGTTATGGAATAACAATGCTGACGGGGATTGTAAAAGTATAGATTATGGTATACAAATGCAATTAAGGAAGTATTAAAGGGTTCGTGGCTAAATAAGCTGGAGTCATAAAGTTCATAGCATTTCGAATTACATGAACAATTGTGGGAGGGGGGGGGGGAAGTTTTCCATAAATATGTTGTCCAAATAACTACTTTTTACATTACTGTAGTACATCATGCATATTGCTGCAAACAACTATTGTATGCATTGTATGTATAGCTCTTTTTGTGTGTCTATGAGCTTAAACTCCCATTATGTACTTGATTGGAAATGGATTTCGATAAATCATGAGTAATATAAATATAGGGTTCAAGACAGTTCACAGAAATACTCCTCAAACCTACACACTAGGAAAAGAAGAAAAAAGGATCAACAGAGCACGTGAACCTTTGTGTTGCCACACCGGCATGCTTGTTTGTACCTTTATATATAAAAAAAATATATATATTAAAAAATGAAAAATTGCACCGTTAGGCAGGTTAAAGGTGCATCGTTGCATCTTTTGGGTGCAACTGTGCACCCCATCTGTGCAATTCTGAACCCTTAGTATGCAAATTTGCAACTTAAATCGAAGTGCAACTTAATGCCGGTGTGGTTGCGGATTTTATCCGGACGCGGCATCAGTCCGGGCAGTGCAATTTAGGGGGATATATTATTTTTGGCTGCATGCTTACTTAAATTTTCTTAGATTTAGCCACCAAATCTAACCATATAGCCACCAAATATGACATAATATAGCCACCATTATTTAGGGTAAGGGTAAGGATTAGTCTTGTTCGCAACAATTTTGTTTTAATTGAAGTTAGCAACCCAAAATGATATCGGCTTCTCGGACAAAATATGCGCGCGGAATGTGTCCGCCCGGCCATATCACGCGGTTGGACTATTCCCACTCCTACACCGGTGTGGTGGGCGAGATTGTCCGCCGAGTGGCAAGCCGTTTGTGCATAAAGTCGATAAACTCTGCTTTCCCAGATAAACTGAGTTTTTTTCTCAGATAAACTCAGTTTTTCACCAGATAAACACAGTTTTATAAACTTAGTTTATCCGTTGATAAACTCAGTTTTTCAATGATAAACTAAGTTTATCTGTAGAAAAAACTCTGTTTATTAGACGGCACTGGCCCGAATTCTCATCAGTGGCTCAACTTGAGCCTGGCCTATAAAAAGACAAAGACTACCGGTAACCAGTTAAACCATTTTGCACCTGCAGACATATTGTCTTGCTGTTATTGGTCCCCGGGAATACTCTAATTGTTTCCTTTCATTATCCAGTCAATCCCTTGAGTTCTGATTATAGACATCATGACAATTAATGGGCCCTTTGAAATTCAGTCATAGTATAGTCGGTCATCAGCCAAATTGCGTCCTGGATCATCCTGGACATTGTATTGCTGGTGACCTGTTATACTATGACTAAATTTCAAAGGGCCCATTGTCCTGATGTCTATAATCAGAACTCAAGGGATTGACTGGATAATGAAAGGAAACAATTAGAGTATCCCCGGGGACCAATAACAGCAAGACAATATGTATGCAGGTGCAAAATGGTTTAACTGGTTACCGGTAGTCTTTGTCTTTTTATAGGCCAGGCTCAAGTTGAGCCACTGATGAGAATTCGGGCCACTGGCCCGAATTCTCATAACAGGTCACCAGGTCTCATAACAGTTCTCATAACAGGTCACCAGCAATACAATGTTCAGGATGATCCGGGACGCAATTTGGCTGATGACAGACTATGCTATGACTGAATTTCAAAGGGCCCATTGTCCTGATCCCTTAATCAGAACTCAAGGGATTCACTGGATAATGAAAGGAAACCATTAGAAAATCTCCCGGACCATAGCATCAAGACAATAAATCTGATGGTGCAGAGTGGGTTAACTGGTTACCGGTAGTCTTTGTCTTTTTAGGCCGAACACAAGTTGAGACACTGAGTTTATCAGAGTTTTTATGACAAACCGTGTTCATCTGGTGATAAACTGAGTTTATCTGAGAAAACAGAGTTTATCGACGTTTGGGGCAAAAGGCTTGCCATATAGGAGTCATAATTATTACGCACGTCAGGGAATGATCGAACTTTATATAAAAGGGGGTTACTTTTTGTTTCTGTACGGATTTAATAGATCACAGTGATTGAAGAATTAATGGACAATTTCGATGCTATATTTGTGAGATCGTGTGGAATTTTGTATAATATCTTGACAGATTTATTGCTGTGATAAATGATTTCGAGTTTGGGTTACAATGGTCCATTAAAACATTGAGTATTGGTACTTCCGAAATGCCCCTTAGCACTAAATTGGTTGGTTTGAATTCCATTGGAAATTTCATTGGAAAACATGTGAAATGAGAATCAGTCCCTTTCGAATGCTCTCATAGTTGTTAAATTGGATTTCAAAATATTATATTTATAAGTCTACCCTGCCGGGGGACATCTTGACTTTTTAGAAAAAGACAAAAAGAGAAAAAATCAAAATAGGATTAAACAAGTTTCAGTTTGTCAAATTTTGTATTACCGATAGACTATTGGTAATACAAATAAAACAAGGTATGATACAACTACTTAGCGTTCTAAGTAAGTTTTGTGGATTTCGACAATGTTTTTTGGATCTCTTTAACTCTGAAGAGTCCTTGAGGGTTTTTTATGTTGTTATTTGTTTGATGTAGAGGACAAAGACAAGGAGAACACGATTACGTGCTCACCTTCTTGCAGATGAGGTAAATAATCAGTGCAGTGCGCAAACTGCATGATCTGATCAAGGATGTACGAGAAGACCTTATTTTGTCCACCTCTCATCCGCTCCCTAGACCTCCGTTTGAAGTTGGCTGATCGAGGCACATCACCGCCAAAAGATAATTCGAGTCGCCCCCCCCCCCCCCCCCGAGCCTGTTTCTCACTCAGCTTGACAGCTCTGAATACCTTATTTTGTCCACCTCCCATCCGCTCCTTAGACCTCCGTTTGAAGTTGGCTGATCGAGGCACATCCCCGCCATAAGATAATTCGAGCCCCCCCCCCCCCCCCCCCGAGTCTGTTTCTCACTCAGCTTGACAGCTCTGAATACCTTATTGTGTCCACCTCTCATCCGCTACCTAGACCCGCGTTCGAAGTTGGCTGAACGAGGCACATCCCCGCCAAAAGATAATTCGAGTCCCCCCCCCCCCCCGAGTCTGTTTCTCACTCAGCTTGACAGCTCTGAATACCTTATTGTGTCCACCTCTCATCCGCTACCTAGACCCGCGTTCGAAGTTGGCTGATCGAGGCACATCCCCGCCAAAAAGATAATTCGAGTCCCCCCCCCCCCCCCCCCCCCGAGTCTGTTTCTCACTCAGCTTGACGCGGCTCTGAAAACCTTATTTTGTCCACCTCTCATCTGCTCCCTAGGCCTCCGTTTGAAGTTGGCTAATCGAGGCACATCCCCGCCACATGGCCACTGAAAAGATAATTCGATTCCTTCGATTCGATTCCTTCCATCTTCTGGCAAATTTATTATTATTAGCATCATCATTATTATTATTACGATTATTATCATCAGCAGCAGCATTAGCATCATCGTCATCATCGTCATCATCATCGTCATCATCATCATCATCATCATCATCATCATCATCATCATCATCATCATCATCATCATCATCATCATTTATGTTTATAGAATGGGTTGATAAATCCCTGCAATCTGATTGGTTGAGAGCAAAATTTGTGCAGACAATTAATTGTACTGGATGCATGAAAAGTCATGCGTCCGGTAAAAATTTCATGCGTCCGGTAAAAATTTCATGCGTCCGGTAAAAAATTTCATGCGTCCGGTAAAAAAATTCATGCGTCCGGTAAACAAATTTCATGCGTCCGGTAAAATTATTTCATGCATCCGGTAATTTTTCTAATTTTTAATTTGTTGACTTTTTTGGGGGCGTAACAATGCCCATTCTATAAAACAGATGATGCGCAAGTTTATTTCGTGGGTCGGTGGAATTGTTTGCACGGGGTAACTATGGAAACTAGTCTAAACCCACTCGGCTTCGCCTCGTGGGTTTAACAGTTCCATAGTTACCTTGTGCAAAAAATTCCTACCGACCCACTCATACCTGCGCATCATTTGTATAATATCAAATTTATTATTATTAGCATCATCATTATTATTATTATTATTATTATTATTATTATTATTATTATTATTATTATTATTATTATTATTATTATTATTACTACAATTATTATTATTATCATTATCAGTATTATTATTTTTTTTCTTTTAGTTTTATTGTTTAGGGGCGGGTCCGAAATATTGTCGCCAATGAATACTTATACGTGCGTTGAATATTTTCCTTTCATGAAACATACACTTACATACATGTATCTACATCCAGCAGTTTAATGACTGATGGTCATTTGTTTGTGGGTGGGGGCTGGTGTTGGAGAGATGGGGGGGGGGGGGGGGTACGTAATCCCCTTTCCAGTCGAAGGTGTTTGTTATCATTTATTTCAGAGGTATGGTGTTCTAGTGCAAGAAACACTTGGCATTTTCGCTTACTGTGCATAATTCCTGTCATTTTTAGTTTTAGGGGGAAGGGGGGGGGGGGGGTACGTAATCCCCTTTCCAGTCGAAGGTGTTTGTTATCATTTATTTCAAAGGTATCAAAATGGGTGTTCTAGTGCAAGAAACACTTGGCATTTTCGCTTACTGTTCATAATTCCTGTCATTTTTAGTTTTACATTTCCTCTGGGTCATAAATGATTATGAAAACAATTAATGTTTATTAGACCACTATCATAGTTGTTTTTAATGACCATTGGAGGCTGCCACGTTTTCAAACTGTACGTCATCTCAGTGTGCACGAACAAAAGCGGGATACGTAACTGCTATTGTTGAGTCTGCTGCTATGTCAGTGGTTACATCAGCTTTTGTGAATGCAAGCTCAAATTATATGGTACAGTTTCATATGGTACAGTTGGAAAACATGGCGGCCTCCAGTGGTGTGCAAACTCACATTGGTGGGGTGTTTCACAAAGACTCTAAAGTTGACATTATTTTCTAAGTTATATTTTTTCTAAAACTGTTTAAGCAACTAACGGTTTTCCATAATTTTAAGTTCAACTTAGGAACTTTGTGAAACCCCCCCCCCCCCCCCCCCCGACTCCATAGAACATGACTGTTCTGCAAACATACCTGCACAAATAAAACAGATACAAAACCAAGACGTGCTTTTGTTTTAACTTCTTTTTTATTATTTATGGGCATCAAGACACTGCCATAACAATCCCATATTGTTTGTCATTTTTGTATGAAATAACACTCTCTTAAGTTTTACAAGATGGAAAAAAAGCTGAACAGGAAAAAAATTTGACCTCTAACCTTAACTGCAAAATAACTTCCTCGTGAAATCAGATCTACAATTCTCTTTTGGCTACCAAACATCTCTTTCATAAATGATACAAAATCAATCATGAACTGAAATAAAAAATGTATCTTGAAGAGTGCGTAATGACTAATCAAATAGCCTGCCTGTTTGTATTCCTGATCAAACAATATACTGTCTATGCATTCCACATAGAAATATGATTAACAGTTACGTGCTCAATAATTCTATTCTGAGCTTTCATCGCATATTTGTGTCATGATACAATATTCATTAATCTTCTCTCATCAAATCAATCCGTCCGTGTAAATCAAACATCATGTAAATATTTTGTACTGGTGATTTAATACCAGCAATATAAACTCATTCAAAGTTGAGTTACAATGGTTTAGTTTACACATACAGTAGTTATACAAAATATGAAATGACAAGATCGATACATACTAGATAAATGGGAGTGCTAACACACTGGAAGAAAAACAGAAAGATAATTTTGTTTAATTATATGTTCACAACTCAACTCTTCTTGTGCAAGTAACAAGTATTATTTTGCATTTCAAAATTTAATTCCTATAAAAGATGCTAACAAATCATGTTAGTTTTGTAACATGCAAAATGTCCACATATCTACGATAAGTCAGATTTCTAATGAAGGCCCAAAACATGTCACAAATTATGAAATATCAGCTCTAATCCGGCTAGATATATTTGTCTTCACATATGCAAAACAAACTGACGAAGGGTTGATACCATTTTTATGTTCTCATATGTACAATGAGTGCTGTGTGAAAAGTCAATGTTCAAAGAATGTCCTATGGCTGAGTAATGAGCAAAAATACAAAGCGCTATTCGCTTACTAATGACCATAAGCTTGTACACAGTGGAAATTATCCTAGGGATTTGTTCAAATTAAATCATAAAAGATATCTCTACAACGAAAATAAAATATAAAAAACCAAACTGGTTGAATACTTCTCATCAGTAAGAGAAAATAAACCCCTAGAGATGCAAGTGAGTTTGGTAAATGCAGACAAAGTTACTAGATTTTGATTGTGTGCTCTCATAAATTATCAAAGCCAGGACAAGATTTTGAATTATCTAATTTTCCATTTATGACAACAATCATCACATATTCATATTGCCACTCAATGCTCTTTAGTTTTCTTACAAGGAAACAAACATCCCCAAAACTGATTTCCCTTTCTTACTCTGTGAACCCTCTCATTTCTAGGGTGTATCCTCTTTATAAGGAGCTCTGTTATAACGAGGTACCTGATGTAGGTCCTGTTGCAGAAAGAGATAGAATGGATACAATTAAAGTCAGATCATGTGACTAAATGCGCAAATCTTATTGGTTGAAATGCAAAAAATGTCTGGCTTACAAGTAATTGTAACTTACAATTGATTGTATCTCTTTCTGCAACAGGGCCATAACCTGGTGAATTCAACGGGCCAAAGATGCTCATTATAATGGGGTTCCACTGCAATTCAGTAGCCTTTTCAAAAACCTAGATAGTGAGCGAGTTTCAGATAAACTCAATCTTTTTTTTATTGGGGGAGACTGAGCAGCGTTTGCTGTCCGGACGGCAGGTAGTTAACATTGCGCGAACGTGACATCTGGTACGCAATGTCCTCTGCGGCTTCCAGTTTACGCAACTCGATGAGACCGTTGCCGGCCTTCGCGAATGCCTTCGACAGGAGAGAGGCTGCAATGGAGTCACCTTCCGCTGTTGTTATGGCTGCTCGCTTTTGGTGCTCGGCCTATGGAGGGCAATAGAAGAAAATCAATATTTAATAACATTTTAAGTTTGATTTTATTAAACATTGTAAATTTCAAACAAAAAGAACATTCGGAAATAATATCGCTAGTGATATTCGTTTGTCTCGCAATGTGTGGTCAACAAGGAATCTAAAAGATCACAATGTTTCGTGCGCCGCTGCAACACTTCGTCAGGTGTGATAGAATATGTTGTAAACAAGCGTGTTTTATACTGTACGGTCGGCTCCAAAGCGCTATCTCGCATGAGCGAGTACGTTCCTAATTGGTCACTAACGGACAAGGTCTATTGGCCGACGCACACGGGTGCTCGTACAGTATAAAACACGCTTGTTTACAACATATTCTATCACACCTGACGAAGTGTTGCAGCGGCGCACGAAACATTGTGATCTTTTAGATTCCTTGTTGACCACACATTGCGAGACAAACGAATATCACTAGCGATATTATTTCCGATACTATATCCGCAATGAGTAATATATTTAGTATTAACTAGATGGATCTTCGACTGCGCGCAGTCGAAAATTATGCCTCCGCTATGACGCGATTTTTAATATCAAGCCCAAAATAACGTGCACTGAAATTTTTTTTTTTTTCATATATATATTTTGAGTTCTGTGACCTTGACCATAGACCCCAAACTTTGATGGCTACATTGGCTCCCAAGAAAAATTCAGGTACCAAGTTAGATTGAAATCTGACATTCAGTTCTTGAGATTACAAGCCATTTTTGCAAATATATTGAGTCATGTGACCTTGACCTTTGACCTCGTGACCCCCCAAATCTAATCCAATCATTGTCACCCCGATGTGCATGTAACTCATTCCAAGTTTGAAATTGATCCGTCAAACGGTTCTTGAGATATCGCGAGGATGCTTTTTTGCACATATATTGAGTCCTGCGACCTTGACCTTTCACCTCATGAACCCCAAAATTTAATCAGATCATTGGCACCCCAATATGTACACTCATACCAAGTTTGAAATTGATCCATCAACCGGTTCTAGAGATATCGCGATAACAAGGCATTTTTGCACATATATTGAGTCCTGTGACCTTGACCTTTGACCTCATGAACCCCAAAATCTAATCAGATCATTGTCTTCCCAATATATACACTCATACCAAGTTTGAATTTGATCTGTCAACCGGTTCTAGAGATATCGCGAGAACGAGGCATTTTTGAACATATTTTGAGTCCTGTGACCTTGACCTTTGACCTCATGAACCCCAAAATCTAAACAGATCATTGTCACCCCAATATGTACACTCATACTAAGTTTGAAATTGATCCGTCAACTGGTTCTTGAGATATCGCGAGAACGAAAACGGGACGTACGTACGGACGTACGTACAGACGTACGTACGGACGGACGTACGTACGGACGGACGTACGTACGGACGGACGGACAACCCGAAAACATAATGCCTCCGGCCACTTCGTTGGCGGAGGCATAAAAAGAACATTACTTCGAGCTTTCAGACTTCTCTTGTACCTTGTTGTTTGGCTTATAGTATCAGAAGAATGAAATGGGTTTTGATTTTTCTGTCCCTTATTATGGAGATTATAGATTGAATTGGAAAACATTCGGGAACGCTTTTCGATTGTATTAAAAAGTATCCAAATTTGGATATTTTTATTGTTCTTGAATCCAAATCGAGAATATGGATACTCCGTGTGAACGATTGGGGATTAAATAAATTTTCACTTTTCACTCATTAGTTAAAAAAAAAAAAATTTCTATGAAAATATCACTTATCATTCAGAAAAATCTCAACTACACTTTTGGAAAAATATTATAAAACTAATGGATCACTTTAACCTATAATACAACTTTTTATGACATGTTAAATTTATTTTAAATAACCCAAATACTACAATCCTTAATTAGATTTGTCTGATTGTGAAGATGTCCGAACATGACGTCAAAAAAGTTGATTGTTCAGAACTGATTGATTTTGCTATAACATATATTCTCCATAGACTCTAGCCAGAGTATTTTCGGGACTTGTCCTGAATGGGTTAATACTCAATATATATCACTTGCCCTATTGCCTGGGGCAAGTCAAAATGTATGTCGGGCAAGTAAAATTCCATAAATGGCCTAGTTTGGTTGCCCGATCGGGCAACTAAATTATGGGTCAACTATGAGAGAATAATTTAATTTAAATCTCATCTATAGAAGTAAGCGGGCAAGTAAACTTTCTGTTCGGGCAAGTAAAATTTGAAACGTTATGATTTTTACTTGCCCGAATGGGCCAGTAAGGAAAAAAGTTAGTGTGGAGGCTTGTTAATATAGAATTAATTGATGCTCACCTTCTCGACAAGGAATCTGGCTCGTTCTGCTTCTTGCTGGGCAACCTGCTTCATCTCAACAGCCTGAGTGAACTCACGACCAAACGTCAGATGGGTCTGCGGGGTGGGGGAAAAACAAAACGGCAGAATACTTAAAGGGAGTCAACACCAAAAAAATAATGTTCTTATAAATGAAAGGTTATAGTTTTAGTAGTCCATTCCATCAACAAGTTCAGAAAAATAGGTTTCCAGGCAAATTATATTGAAGGGATCTAGTAACTTTGTCTACGAAAAAAGTGATGAATGGTTGATACAATGTATATTGTTGTTATCTGATATGTCCCATTAGGTAATGGGTGAAAATTTCAAGTTAATTGGACGTTACTATGGCCGAGTAATGAGTGAATTTGCAAAGTGATGTTCATTTACTCATTGCGCTGACTTTGTACATGGTTACGACGATCCAGTGGAAAGTTTAACATCTGAACACTTCAATCGTATATATCTTTTTAACGAACAATTTTGTTTGATGAATGGTTGAGAGCGCCCTTTTGTGTTTTAACGGCTCTCTTTGAATGATAACAGGCTTTTTTCTTAGTCATTTGTAATTTGTTATACCTTCCGAGCATGGTGGATTTATAACCATTAGTTTGCAATGTTATTGTGCATGTTTTGGTTGCTAAAGTTGGAAAACTCAATATCAATCTAAAGAATGTGTTCATATAAGAGCCCTTTTACACGTCTCCATTTTTCGTGATTGCAATCATGATTGGAGTTATTTTTCACTCCAATCACGGTATTTTTGACTGTGTGAACACAAACTAGAATCACGAATCGCGAAACTCGAATCGTGGTCCAGAGGTGTTTTCTAATCATGATTCACTCAAATCACAGTGCGAATCGGTAGTGTAAACAGCTTGACCTCCAAAACACGATTTGGGAGGCGGAGCTAGCTTACGTGACCTTACATGCACTTCTGCCTATAAACTGCGCTCTAATTGCTTCGAGTGCAGTGCCAGTATTGTAATACCAAAGATGGTGCTCAGTTTGATTGACGGGTACACATAAACACGTCTCCAGAAACGCGATTGTAATCAAAGTCTTTTTCCTCGTGTAAAAGCAAGGCAACAGAATCACCGTGATTGTAAACATGATTCCAATCATGATTGCAATCACAAATTTTCTCGTGTATAAAAGGGCTCTGAGTCTGCAGTCCTGAGAAGACAATAGGGTGCTTACGATCCTGGACCGCGAGTTAGTGGACCGTAACATTTTTACGGTCGCAACAGGTGACCCGACCATACATCGCGGGAAAACTGTTCACCAAAAATTAGTCGACCATAAGGCATTACGTCATACATGCGCAGAACAGATGCGCATTCGTAATTTACGGTCGACCGTGTTTACGGTCCAGGATCGTAAGCACCCTAATCTATAGTACATGTGTAGACCATTCCTTGATCCAGTCAATACACTTTCCTTACCATAATTAGTTATTATTTCTGCTCTTTTTAGCAAATATCCCGATTCATTAATTAATGTTCCACTGAGCACATGTATTAAATCCTTTGATTATCCATCTGAACCAAAACAACTTTTTAAATTATGTCAAATCTTACCAGAGAAATATCATCGCAGATTAGTCCAAACTGTTGGCACCTGTCAGCTAGCTCTTCGTTGACACGCTGTGAAACGACTTCTCTCTGGGTGATAAGCTCGCCAGCATCGAATTGGGCCTGGGGATAGGAAAACAAATAGAATTTGTGAAGAGGAATGAGCATATCACTCCACAGTACCACTGGCCCCCAGTTCAGAAATGGATTGAAAATTAAAATCCTAATGCTTGTATTTATCAAGGCACTCCTCAATATTGCACCTAAGAACCCAACAGATGTTTTCACCATAAAGTCATCCCATTACGCAATCAATTCTGTGGCATGCACAATCTATGTATTTCTTCATTTTATGAAGGATTTTCCTTGAGTTTTGGTATAGAGAGTACAGTTTCGGTCAAACTGATTTTTAGTAACCAAAACCTGCACGATTACATTACAAACTAATAGTTAATTATAACTCCACCATGCTTGAAAGGTACAACAAATTACAAAAGACTTAGTAAACAGCCTGTTATCATTTTAAAAAGAGCCGTTAAAACTAAAGGGGGCACTCTCTAAAAACTCATTGGTTTCAATCATTTTTAATAAAAAATTGTGCATGTATGTGATGTTTTGTTAAGATAATGATTCAATAGAGAGATCATCAACAATTATTTAAAAATATATTTTGTAAATTTGTGAAACTTGTAAGCATTTTTTGTTTCCAACGGCTGGTTCAAAATCATTGTACCGTGGGGCCCCACAATAATTACAAATGGTTATTTATGGATATTTCAGCCCTCTCTGAACCGATTTTGATCAAATAAAGTTTATTCTGCGATTAAAATTGTATGCTCTTTCAAATTTGACACTCAGTTTTTCATTAATCTCGCAAACAAATTATTTGTGTAGTGCCCTCTATACCAAAACTCAACTGTCCCTTTAATACTTAAATACATTTTATTTTTGTCAGTTACAAATTTATACGAGATAAAAATTATTTTCTGCATGGAAATGGGATTAATACATCAAGCCTCCATCTAACCTTTTTTTCTGAACTGGCCCGTTTGGGCAAGTAAAATCATACATTTTGAATGTTACTCTTATTTCTAGATGAGATTTACATGTATGAAATTACAAAATTGTTCTCTCGTAGTTGAACAAATATTTTGCTGCCTGATCGGGCACGCAAACTAGACAATATTATAAAATTTTACTTGCCCGACACCAATTTGTTTTGCCCCGGGCAAGTGGGCAAGTTCTAGTGTCGATCCCTGCATATATGTGACATTAAATATGTCGATGTTTTGAGCACTTCCTTACCACAACTGCCTTGAGGACCTCGTTGGTGATGGAAGGCAGAACTCTATCATCGTAATCCTCACCCAGGTTGACGTAAAGCTTTGGCAGCGTTGGGATCACCGGTCTGAACAAGATACGTAGGGTGATGTTCACATTCTGCAAGTCTGCATGGATGAAAAACAAAGTCTCAATATAATTATTAAAAAGCATCAATGGTATCACTAATTTTCTACCCTTTTTCGTGATTAGCTGCGGCATTTTTCCAACCATCTTTCAAACTGCCAGATATATGGCAGGCTGATCTAATGATCCGTTATTGCTCCTCTGTACTAGAATGGTTTGTTGCGTAGTACAGAGGAGGAATAAGTGATCAGATCGGAATGCCATATATATCAGGCAGTTTGAACGATGGTTGGAAAAATGATGTGAAGCTGATAGTGAAAAAGGGTAGAAAATAAGTAAAAATGCTGTCAAAGAGAGCAGCCATGTAGAATTGGTGAGTTTGATTAACTGAAAATCTTGATAAATATTCAGAATATATAAATAAAACATAGTTGAACTGTGGTTTTTCAAGCCGTCAAACTGATTATCCATTTATAAGTAACTTTACTCTCTGATTTACGCGGATATTGCCCCGCACGAAATGCGTCAAAGAATCTGTCGTTTGAGAGGGCCGACATCTAGAATAAGACAGGTTCATACAGTAAATGTAAAAGAGGACCTAAACAACATATTTGTTGGTCTACTCCATTATACAGTATACCTTTGCTTCCAGTAACCACGGCAATATTCCTTGGCTTGCTCCTGCAGTCGTAGATGATTGGTCTCTGGACCCACGGAATCAGGAAGTGTGTTCCTTCTCCAACAACGTAATCCTTTACCCCCGCAAATCTGTCGAAGATAACGGCTCTGTGTCCTGCATCCACTGTTTATGAAGGAACGGAGAGATGCAGAGTGCAGTTTTAATAAAGGCAATAAGAAAATATCATACTTGGAAAGCTTGTGCAATTTCCTTTGAAAAAAGGGTCAAGGACCTCTTGAATTGCCTGTACTTTAGTCCGAATTTACAAAGCATCCTTACAACTTATACAATGTATTTAAGTACACATGCTGGTGAACATTAGTGATAATGTAACATTCTTTCTTAGTGGTGTTGGTGAGTCACTGGTACCCGGGTCCCGCCGAAAAATTTTGAGTCCCGGGCGCAAAAATCAATACTCGATACCCGAAAATAAAGCAAAAGTCCCCTCTTTGGCTCTTTGAACACCCGAGTTATCTGCCCACTGTCATTTGCTTTTCTTTCCTTTTTGTGTTCATGCACTCTGTAATTATGCACGCAAAAACAAGGATAAAACAGCACCTGGTCAGATTCGCATCGGATCGATTGTTGCATGCACTGCAATCCTGTATACAGGTGTATGTGTTTTTCGCTGCTGCGCTTGCACATGAAGTTGAACTACGTAATACGAAGGGAAAATGAAATTGTATCAGAGTCATCGATTCATCAAGTCATGCCTAGATGACTATCAAATTCGCCGAAGTGTGTTGAAGAAACGATCGACCACCGAGGTAATTTATGTCCCATTTTCGTCAGAAATTTCGTAATCGAGGTAAATTTGAACAGTATGTTACATGTACCATAATTCCGCAAAAAATCATGTCAGAAATGCTAAAACTGTAATTGATTTACGAATTTGCTGTATTTTTAAAGATGATTTTTTTTTTTTTTTTTTTTTTTTTGGTCATAAATGCGCTGCATTTTTGTCACTACTTTTGAGTGAACATGTTTTCCCAGCGGCGTGACATGCCGATCGCGAAATCAACAAATAAAATTAACTGGATAAATTTCGGGTACCCGGGACTCGCCCAATTAAAAAAATTATCATGAGTCCCAGGACAGGAGGTAAACACTCCCGAAATCAACATACATGTACATGGTCAGTCACCACTATTCTTTCTTCAGTTTGTCAAACAAACTTCAAAGTGCATCAGAGAACACCATTCTTCACCAAACAACCTTTCAAAATGTCACATGTATTGTATGTCCCGACTGTAGTGCACTTTTTAAAAACACACAGTATAATTAGATAAATTCATTAAATTGTATTTAATTTTAAATGTTTTTGAGTGCACGCATACAAATTAATTTTTTTAATTGTATGTTAAATGTTAGTTTGTCTGCTGTGGATGCGTTGGTCTATAAATATAAATATCAGTCATAACAATGCTCATGGACATGAACTTTTGTTGGTACATTTATATTTGATTATGAATAACTTAATATTTATAATAAGAGAACAAAATTAATGGAAAACGAATATGAATAAGAGAAAAAAATTCATGGAAAAACTGAATAATAAGAAAACTATTTGTAATCGATCGATCACATGTTATGATCGTTCGTGATCGATCACAATTGGTTGTACGATCGTAGCCAAAATTCCGCCAACAACTACTTATCGTCATCGTCGCATCGGATGTCGACGCCGATATCGTGAGTTTCCGTCTTCAGATCGCTTTGAAATTTTCTCACTTGTCAATCATTATTAGATCATCAATTTGTGTGAATTTCAACCGAATCGCCGGAATCGGACGTATACTTTTGAAATGCCAGGGGGGTGTGCAATTGTCTAGAACGACTAGTAGAGTAGTAATCAAAAACAAATAATATGTTACTGTTAGTATTCTTCGTTTTTGTTTGGTTTGTCTGCATTTATGTAAATCAAAATGTGTTTGTGCCCAATATGCATGGATGGTTTATAGACTATACATGTGTGTCTCAAATCATGACGTCAATTATATCACACTTCTCCACTTCTGGCACTAGAGTAGATAGTAGACGTTTTTAGTTTAAAATTATTAAAATTATGTCAAAAGTGAAAAGACAAAAGTCGACACAGAATATCTCACCATTATACAAGGCTGAATTTGCAACTCCTCCAACAATTGCAACACTAACGCCGAGCTTCCCGAGTCGTGAGAAAAGTGTATTAAGAGCTGCCGCCATAATTATGTTTTTCTTCAATTCTTCCAAATTCTACCGGCACAGCTCAGTGCAGTTCACGTGTAAATGACCGAGCTTGTCCACTGCATGCAAGCACCACACTGTCTGCCACTCTCCACGCCGTTGGTCACGGGCGATATTCTCGTCGCGATCCACAGATTCTAATTACCGTTTTCGTCTACTCTTTCCACAGTTACGTTGCAAAAATGTCTACTATTTCTACTTATGTCTTTTTATTAGACAGTATACACAATGATTAATTGCAAAGAATACTGATATAACATCGATTTCCACCTATTTTTGTCACCGATCTCTTGTAATTAGTATCACCGTTGTTGTAGAGAATTTAGACCCTCGTCCGTAAGATTTTTCCCAGAACAGTACTTGTTTTTAACTCGCACCCTCACTATTGCATATTGTGATTTATAGTATGCAGTGGTAATAGAAGGTTTTTAAAATTTAAAAAAAATGAATTTGTAATAAACACATATGTTTTTGGTTTATCTTGAAGTTCTGAATTGAAATGCGCTTTATTAGGGTTTTAAACAATTATTACAGAAGCGCGAGAGCCAGTTCGAAGGGAGCGAGTTTATATTGAGCGAGCTGCACAATCCCAAAATCGACCTTTTACATCACATGTACAGCTTACACGTGCGCGCTCGGTCGCGTACGTACGTACTGTACTGCAGTGCTGCGTACAGATTGCATCATAGAGATAGTCTCTGCTTACCATCCAAAAAAATCAATGGTCTTGAATATGGTGCGAGAAAGGGGTCATTCTAGAAAATCACAACTCTCATTGGAGATGTTAGTAGAAGTGGTGGTTCTTGGTGGTGGTGGTGGTTCTTGGTGGTGGTGCACAGGCGTAGATCTGTCATTTATTACTATTCATCAGGGGGGTTGCCCCCCCCCCCTGATGAATAGGTATTACGTAAGTATCGTGGTGGTGGTGGTGGTGGTGGTGGTGGTGGTGGTCGTGGTGGTGGTGGTGGTGGTGCATGGTGGCGGCGGTGGCAGTGAGGGTGGAGGTGGTGGTGGTAGTAATAGTTAAAACGAGCATGCAGCAGTTGTTGTTGCTGTTGTGATTACTGTATGTGATTAGCCCATGCCTCCGTCAAAGTACAGGCCGCTGCCGCTACCCCCTCCCTCCTTCCCCGCTTACGCAATGTTACCATGTAAACAATGATCTATAGGTCTCGTGTCTACAATCACGGGTTATGCATGATCTCCGTCTCTGCCACTATCGGTCTGGCCAATTTTGTAAATTATTTGCAAGCAGGGATTCTAAAAGTTCGATATTCATGATCGAGACCCCCAAGGTTGGCGCTTTGATTTAAAAAGCAATTTAAATCGCCTCGATTTTTTTTTTAATCACTGATTTAAATCACCTTCATAGACTTGTGTGTTGTAGAAAATATTTGTTTTTTTTATGTATTATGTTTAAAAATATATTTTAAAAAGATAAATTGTGATACATTTGACTTCCAATTATGCTTAAAATACTACAAATCATTAAAATACGACTCAATCAGTGGCACTAGCACTTGCGGGACTTGCCCCCTGGCCCAGGGCAAGTATACAATTTCATGTTGAGCAAGTAAAACTACATAAACTAATAGTCTAATTTGGTTGCCGATAGGGTCGCTAAATTGATAAAATACAAGGGAAAACTGTGATTCCTAATGTTTAAATCTCATCTAGAAGTATCAGGGCAAGTACATTCTCTGTTCTGGCAAGTAAGATTGACAAATATATGATTTTACTTTCACGATCGGGATGGTAGAGAAAAGAGCTAGTGTGGAGGCTAAACAAAATCATGTAAATCGTTATAAGGTTTTTAAATCATGAAAATCGCCTTTAGTTAACCGACTCTTTGGATGCATGACGGCAGTGGTGTAGATCTGTTTTGAGAAGCGGGGGATGATGCGAAGGAGCGGAGGGGGGAGAATGTGATCCACCCTCCCACGGTAGGGAGATTTTTTCACTCAAAATAATGCAATCTGGTGCATACCTTGGAAGGAATTGTTATACTAAAATATAAGAAGGCATGACTTAAATCATCTCCCTCATGATAAGACCGATAATTATACAAACACAAACGAACCTACACACACTTTTTTTTAAGGGATTTTTTATTTCTCCAAATTATTAACATAACATTTACAATTGAATAACATTTTAAAAACAAGTTTACATCTCAAGTGTAATTCACAAAAATTAAACACAATGGAGATTTAACAAAAAATAACAAGAAGTAAGACACGCTACTTCTCTCACCCCCCCCCCTTCCCCACCCCCTACACACTCACCCTCCCCCCCCCCCCCCCCCCACCCTGCCCAGGAAATCTGCTCACATTCCTTATTCCTTATTCCTTAAAAATAATGCTTACAAAATACATATTTAAATCAATACTTTTTAAATACTTTTTTTTACAAGCTCACGGGAGAAACAGTTCCCATTTTTGTAAATGTAGTCCTAATTTTCCCATTTTAATTGCTATTCCCTTTTCCTGGGCCTTATAATCTAATAACAGTTTCTGTATTTTATCAATATTTGGTAGAACACCCTCCTTTTCTAAATACAAATACAAATACAAATACACACACACACACACACTTTTTTTTTTTTTTTTTTAATGATTTTTTATTTCTCCAAATTATTAACATAACATTTACAATTGAATAACATTTTTGAAAATACAAATTTACATCTCAAGTGTACAAATCAAGTGTAATTCACAAAAATTAAACACAATGGAGATTTAACAAAAAAATAAAAAGAAGTAAGACACGCTACTTCTCTCATCTCCCTTCCCCACCCCCTGCACACTCACCTTCCCCCCCCCCCGCACCCCCCCCCCCCCCAACCCTACCCCGGAATCTGCTCACATCCTTTAAAAAAAATTAAAATAATAATGCTTACAAAATACATATTTAAATCAATACTTTTTAAATACTTTTTAAAAATTTTTTTTTTACAAGCTCACGGGGGAAACATCACATATGAAGAATTCATTCTTTCAATCTTATTCTAATTTTACCGTTTCCCATTTTTGTAAATGTAATCCTAATTTTCCCATTTTAATTGCTATTCCCTTTTCCTGGGCCTTATAATCCAATAACAGTTTCTGTATTTTATCAATATTAGGTAGAACACCCTCTTTTCTAAATACAAATAAAATATATTTTACCATAAAAATGATGGTATTGCAACATTTTGTTCTATTTGAATTACCTGACAATCCAACAAATATATCCCGCCAATTTAAGTCTAACAGTCTAAAATCTAACAAAAAACGTTGTATCAAAGCTTGCCATGTCAATTTTACATTTAAACAAAATAAAAATAAATGCGAATATGTTTCCCTTTCCCGTTTACAGTACGAACACAAGTTGTCTTCAACAAATCCAAATCTAAATAAATTATCTTTAGTGTAAATTGCCCCATGGAGTAACTTAAATTGAAACTCTCTCTGTTTCCCAATTATTAATGTTATTCTTGGTCTAAAAAAACATTCATACATTTCTTTATCTATAAAATTAAAATCATTTTGTCCATCTCTTATCTGTAAATCATATGTCTTTTGCACACACACACACACACACACACACACACACACTCACACACACACACACACACACGCGCGCGCGCGCACACACACACACACACACACACACACACACACGCGCACACACACACACACACACACACACACACACACAGAAGCATGCGTACAATATAAACAATATACATTACGAGGAATTCAACATAAATGCATTTAAAATGTGTTTTAATCTTGTAATAAAGGCAGGGATATGGGAGTATCCCTAGTAAGGGTCATGTCTAAATCCGCAACACACATGGACAAGTCTACATATAGTACTGGGTATGGCGTCAATGTTCCGTTCATATCATTATAATTGTCATTTGTCATTACAATAATGATTGCTTCATATCAAATCACCAAGTATACAGTATATTAATTATATTAAATTATTGCATTACTTGCGTGAAATAATTACGATTACTTATTCTGTTATTGATGAAGTATTGCAAGATTGTTTATTGCATTAGTTGAGATTACGTTTGTAACATGTCAATGCGTACATTACAGGCTCAGAAGTTGTTGATCTCGCAGCTGTTGCCGTCGAAGGAGAACTTGTTAACGTATCCACACCTGGCCATGTGGTTACCCGAGCTGTATGGTGCGCTACCTCCAGCACTGCCGCCGCACGAGGCCTGTCCACGATCGGACTCCCATCCCTGACCTCCCTTCACGTACCCTTTCAGCTCGAACCAACCGTCCTCGGCCTTCCCGCAGTCCATGTCGACATCGAGCATCCAGTAGTGGTCGCCCCACTGGTTGAGCGACGTGTAGCCGTAGCCCTCAGTGCCCACGGTCGCGCCGTGCCCAGCGTTGTTGGTTGTCCACACCAGAGGAGATCCAGGGGCGTCGCTGGTCTGGTCACTCTCCGAGCCGTACCAGTCGAGGAAGTCGTCTCCCTGGCGCCACCAATTGAGCGTGGATTCGGTGCCACCGGTGCGGTGATTGATGGGCAGGGCGCACGCGCTGGTGTCCGCATCGCTGGTGCAGCCTGCACGACGGGAGTGGTCAATGCCTCCCATGACAAACATGTCCTGTCCGGAGCTAGTGGTCTTCTGGATGAAGATCACCGTGCGGGACGTTCCGGAGGGAGACGTCGGGTTGCCTACAGATGGCTGGGTCGGGATGGGTCCGGTGTCTCCGCCACCGCCAGACCTCGCATCGACGTGGATGGCAACCATGGAGTCTTCTCCGGAGGGCACGGTGATTGAGGCCCAGCCTCCACTGACCGTGACGCTTGTACCGGTGCAACCGCTAGAGGTCGGGTCCCCGCTGATGACATCGCAGTACACGCCATCGGGCAGACCGGTGTTGAAGCTATTGGTCAGCTCACCCTCGCATGTCATGGCGAAGAATGCCTTGTTTCCTCGCGAGAAGGCGATCTGGTTGTTGCCGTTGTCCCACCAGTTCTGCACGGGTTCGCCCCAGGCCGTTCTGCTGAAGGTCACCATGTTGCGGATCTGTCTCCAGCGGTGCTCGCACACCCAGCCGCCATCGCATGTGCCCATGTTGTTGATGGAAGGGCCGCTTCCTGGTGGGCCCTGGTCGGTATCGCTGAAGCTGTAGCTGCTCATGATCCTCTTGGTACCGTAGTTCCAGGCCAGCATGAAGGCTGTCGCCCTCTTGTACGACACCGATTCCATGTGAGTGAGGATGTCGCCGCCGCCGCCGTGGCTGCGTTGGTTGTCGTGGTTGTCGACGAAGACGAGCGCGGCATCGGTGTGCAGCATGCCCCAGCCCTGGCCGAAGTTGCCGTAGTTCTTGAGCGGGTTCTGGCATCGTCCCAGCTGAGAGATGTAGTTGGAGTGCTTGAACTCTGTGACGTCACCGATACCCGTGTACTCGTCAGCCGTGATGGGTTCGCCTCCCTGATCAATGACCTCCTGGAAGATGTACGGCTTTCCACCCCACGGCACGTCGATGAGGCGGTCCACCATATTCTGCAGGTCGCCAGGCCACATGTGCTTCGCAGCGTCCACCCGGAATCCTGCGACTCCAGCGCCAACCATGGTGTTCATGAAGTCAGCGATTTTACCTGTAGTCATATTGAGGAAATGAGCGAGAGTCAAAATATTACTATAGGTTACTTTAGAGGCCGGATTGCCCCAAAATAGAGTTATTTTGTCTTAGATTATGTTATTTCTTATTAGTGTGTTGGACCCTTGATAGTTGTTACACTCTTTGCGTGGGAAATGTCGGTGCGTTTACAGCATTATTGCTCTCATAATTTTGCGTCAGGGAGAGTGTTGAAAACAACGATTATTATACGGGTAATAGTTTACTTATATCCGAGAAAGTTTTAGCAGGAATATAGTGTAAGTTTTGACAAAAATCATGTTATTTGTAACCTGTCAGGTTAAAAACTGGTGAGAAAGATATTCGGGCGATATATCTTAGCCACCCCTCCCTATAAAATCGACCAAACAAAACCTGTATTGTATCATTATATGAAATTTGAATGAAAACATCATCATGATTGATCATCATTATATATATACACTATCATCACCATCATCATCATCATCATCATCATCATCATCATCATCATCATCATCATCATTATCATCATCATCATCATCATCATCATCACCATCATCATCATCATCCTCATCTTCATCATCATCCTCATCATCATCATCACCTCTGACGTAGTCCGAGCCTCCGTAGAGATCGTTGAGTCCCACCAAGTTGCAGTTGCGCACTTCGTTGATGTCTCCGTAGTTGTTGATCCCGTCGTTGTAGCTGCCACATTTACCCAGGGGGACGTTGAAGTCGTTACGGCCGAACGGGACGCCGGGGAAATCGTAGGTCCCTAATCCAGACAAGAGAAAAACAAATAACGACGGACTTGATATTCTAAATTTTAAAAAACAACAGGAAATAATTTTTAGAAAAATACAAAAACAAATCAAGGTGGTACGGGTTGTAAATTCAAGTTTATTTCTGCTCATTTTTCATTTATTTAACTTATCATTTCTAGTCAGTTTCCTATCAAATGTGTATAGATTCTACCTTTATGATGCATTATACATGCTGCCATGTAGTTGAAAACAAAGAAAAAATATTGTCTTTTCCGGGAATTAAACTCAAGACCTCTGGATTGTTCATTCTAATCCATTTATTTAACTTTATATGGTCACTGAGTTTCCTCTAATATGTCACAACTTAAGGGTAGTTTAGTTTTGGTAGAGAGGGCGCTGCACATCACAATTTTGTTGTGAGGTAATGAAAAACTGAGTCTCGATTTGAGAGAACATGCAATTTTAATGGCAGAATAAACTTTATTTGGTCAAAATCGGTCCAGAAACGGCTGAAATATTAATAAATATATCTGATCTTATAATTATTTGGGGCCCAAATAATTGGATGAATTTTTCAAAAATGTTCAAAAGCGTGTTTTAAATAGTTGTTGATGATCTCTCTAGTTAATCATGATTTCAATAAAACATCACATGCATAATTTTGTATGAAAAATGGTTAAAACCAATGCCTTTTTAGAGAGCGCCCTCTTGTCTTTGAATGGCTCTTTTTGAATGATAATGGGCTTTTTACTTAGTCGTTTGTAATTTTGTATACCTTTCGAGCATGGTGGAGTTATGACTATTAGTTTATAATGTTACTGTCCAGGTTTGGTTACTAAAATTCAGCCTTACCAAAACTGTACTACCCCTTTGGGCCATTCTTTGAAAAGTGAAACTTTTTCGGAAAAATTGAAGTTTTATTTTTCTGTAGTTTTGTTCCATTTTTGGAATGATCCATGTGTAAAGTTTCATGAAATACATGATTTGAAGTTTTAAATGAAACTTTTTTACTCATTTGCATAAATTTACATATTTCAATATTTTTCTAATAATCATAATTCAGAAAATAATCAAGATATCAAAAGGATAATTAGCAAGCTCATTCTTCTCACTTTCCTGTACAGGTTGATACCAACTTTGTAAAAATTCAACCTTTCATTCTTTTCTAAACCCGATATTATAAAATTCCCATTTTTCCATTCATATTGTACATGTCACACACGTGACCACCCCAAAATGTCACACACGTGACCAGACGTTGCCACATAATTAAGTACTATAAAAAAAAACGGCTTGATATAATTCTCATTCATTGCTATTGTTGTACTTACAAATGTATAGTACTTCTCTGGTAATAAGATGAACATTATAGCTATTCATATTTTAAAGAATTTTCCAAATGAAATTTAGTTATGAAAAAAGCGCTCCGTGCGAAGTCACACACGTGACCCATGCCATTTGACCTCTGACATTGAGTTACGTAATCCTTATAAAATCTTTTGTGTTAAGTTTGAAAGACTACAACATATTCAAGTCACATATGAAGTAAAAATCATTATAGTCTCATACTTACTGAAATATAAGCATCCCATTTCAAAATTTGTTATGTTTTGGGTCACACACGTGACCAAGAATGGCCCCTTTAATGATCCACTTACATGCTGCCATGTGGTTGATGACGATGTCCGCGTAGATGTTGACGTTGACGGCATTGCAGCGGTTGACCATGGACCTGAACTCAGAGTCCGAGCCGCTGCGACTGTTCAGGTAATACGTGACGGGTTGGTAACGGGTCCACCACTGGCTCCCGGTGATGTGCTCGTTGGGGGGAGAGATCTGCACCCCTCCAAAGCCGTAAGGCCCCAGGAACCTATTTGAAACGTTAACAAATTAATGATGCAATTAATGAATCTATACGTTTCAGCTATTCATTTATTCAATTTTTCATTTTAGCAAGCATTCATAATATTCCCGAGGGGGTCCACAAATATGATGATGATGATGATGATAATGATGATGATGATGATGGCATTCTTGTAATAATCATAATTAAAAGTGCTTTGTCTTTTAAAATGTCGAACTATTACATTATACAAAAGTATAAACGATTATGCAATCGTATATAAGCTCCCCTAAATTGAAGTTTTTAATTTCGATATGGATATGTGGAATTGGAGACATTCTTTGATGTTTTCGATTTCATTAGTGATTTGGAGACACACGTTTTTATTGTTTGTTTCTGACCTTTCGCACTCCTCTGCGATGTCGTTCCACGGCCACTCGAACAGGTGAACCATGACGTTACCGTTCCTAAAACGAGGGTCGTACTGGGCAGACGCCCCGACGGCTAGGCATACGACTAGCAGCAGGAAATTCATCTTGCCTAAAACATGTAAAATATAAGGTCATTAGGCGTCTAAAGTCTAACAAAAGGCCGTTCGTTTTTATTTTTGTGTTGTGAAGTTAAGGCAATTTTAAAGCAATAATGCATTAATTTTGTATTTTGGGGTCATTTAACAATAATTCCTAAGCCAAGTGTTGAGTCACGCCTTAATTGATGGCTAGAAACAGTTCTAGCAGCTAATTAACATCTTGACCAAATGTGTAAGGACGTTATAGACAGTTTGACAATGCCAGCTTGTTGTAAAGTAAAGTTATTTTCTAAATTATTCATTTGTATTTTTTCTTTTTACAATATAGGCAAATTAGCAGAAACGCACTGATTAAACTAAAACAGTAGTTTCAACGGTTTTTTAAAATAATTACTCAGTACATGCATTGTTTTTTTTTTATTGTTGATCGGTAATTATGCCAGGTTCACCACGAAAATTATTCTATAATAAATTGTTCAATCTTCAAAATATGCAAAATGAAAATGAAAGATAAATGTCATACTTACTCGTTTGGATCCTTCTCTTCTTCCTGAGATAGTCTGATGGATCTACAGAATGCAGTGACGAGCCGCCTGCTAATCCCCTATTTATAGGGCTTTGGAAGAGTCGGACTAACAGGTGATACCGTTCCTTATCACAATAATTCGCGTCTGAATAATTATATAATCTTATCGAAATGTGAGTATTCACCATCTGGTTATCACACCGTATCACAGTCTTGTGTTTTTTATATTTGTTATTATGAAATTAAACTACAGTAGTTTGTCAAGGTTGCACGAAGGAATAGTTTAGATTTGTATTATTTTTTAAACATGTCGTGTTTTCTTTAATTTTTGTGTTGTTAGTCTTTCATCATCAAAAGTGCGTCTAGGTCATTTATAACAAAATTGTCAAAGTCACTTCAAGGATGGTTAGTTGATTTTGATGAATTATTATTTTGTTAAAGTAAATAACGGTATCATAATATTTCATTAATCAGCATTATTTCTACAACGGTGTATACTAGAATACCTAGAAGACCTATATTATTATTATTATTATTATATCCAGGAAAAGGATTGTATTAAATAGAAAACGTGTGGCTTGCATGCGGGCTGATACCTTTTGCCTTCATAATTTTTACCATTTACTGGTTTGGTCAGAATTATTAATTTTAAATGATTTTATTAAGAAATATTAGACGACCCCCCCCCCCCCCCCCCCCACCTCCCCCCCAAAATTAGATAATTTGACGGAAAGTCGGTGATTTGGCCGAAAACCTTTTTATTCATAAATTCTCAAGGGGGGGGGGGGGGTTGCAGAAGAGAATGAAGAAAATGTGTTATGAGGTACAGGAAGAGCGTGTGGAAAAGCAGGAGAAGGAAGAGAAAGAGGGGAGGAGGAGCAGGTGGGGGTGGAGGAGGAGAAGAATGAGCAGGGGGAGGCGCAGAAGGAAGAGGAGGAGAACAGGATGAAGGCGGAGGAAAAAGAGGAGAGAAGGGGCTGAGGAGGAGAAGGAGGAAGAGGAAAATAACGAATAGGACGTAGGGGAGAAGGAGGACGATTTTGCACCAAAAGTAGATTGTTATCGCCCAAACTAGTCACAAAACGCTAGGAGGGCTGCAGCCATCGCCCCACGCCTCGTAACCTTATGAAACAAGTTATATAATAATTATATAAACAGTGATGATTCATGGAGGAGGAGATAAAGAATAAAGATATATGGAAAAGATACAGAAACAACAGAGAATGGAGACATTTATGTAAAGAGGAGTTTTAGGAAGAGCATGTGGAAAAGGAGGAGGAGGATGAGGGGGAGGGGGAGAAGGAGGAGTAGGAGGAGTAAGAGGAGGAGGACGAGGATGAGAATGACAAAGAAAAGCGGACGAAGATGGCAGGAACATGAGGAGGGTGACTTCGTGAAGAATTTAGTCAAGCAAAAAAGAAAGAAAATGAAAAAAGCTAAGTCAGCAGAATGAAATAAAATATAAATAGAATAATAATTTGCTTTAATAATATGGGTTATGTCAACACAATGACGAATTAGATAAACACGAACTATGGCTTTTTTTAAACGCTTAGATAAACTTGTGTATTAACACCTGCCTTTTCAACCGTTCTTCTCAGAGCCCTCAAGACGAGACAAATACACACCTACTGCACACACACACCCACCCACCCACCAACACACCCACCCATATAACAATACCATGCACATCCACACCATTATTACATTCCACGTCAGCCTTTCCAAACACACAAACACTGACATAGACACAGACACAGACACAGACACAGACACAGACACACACACACACACACATACACAGACACAGACACATACACACACACACACACACACACACACACACGCACACACGCACACACGCACACACGCACACACGCACACACACACACACACACACACACACACACGCACACACGCACACACGCACACACGCACACACGCACACACGCACGCACGCACGCACGCACACACACACACACGCACACACGCACACACGCACACACATACACACACACACACACATCATATGTACGCCAGCTAGTGTTTGCTTCCAATGATTTTCCTTACTTTAAAGGGATCTAGTAACTTTGTTGGCATGTGCAAAAAGTGATGAATGGTTGATGCAATGTATAGTGCTGTTATCTCATATGTCCACAGGGTATTGTGTGAAAATTTCAAGTCAAATGGACATTGCATGGCCAAGTAATGAGCGAAAATGCAAAGTGATATTGGGTGATATTCACTAACTCACAGCATTCACTTTGTACAGGGATGAAAAACTCGCCCGAAGTTTTTCTTATCTGAATACTTTGATCGTACATATCTTTGTAACGAAAGGGAAATTTGAAAAACCGAAACCTGTCCCATGATTTTATTGTTAATACGAATACAACAAGGTATGCGGGAACCGCTAGAATTCCAATTGGATTTTGAGGATTTGGACAATGTTACTAAGTCCCTTTAACAATTAAGTTTCTTCATTATTTACCAAGGTTTGCATATTTTGTATTGCTTTTTTTTTTGGGGGGGGGGGGGGGGTGGGGGGATTTGGGGCCCCCTATCTAAGCAACCGACTACTATATTACAGAATGATACACATAGAGTTACAAGTGAGTTTGTTCGATTCAGACCAAACCGAGGGGAGGGGGTGCACCCCTGTCATTGTTGTTGCAGGTCCCCCCCCCCCCCCCCCCCCACACACACACACAGGTGAATTTGGTTGAAGTTGACTAAAGTTAATGGATCGCGTTAAAAGTATAATTACCCAGTAGCTTCTGGGCTGCCCTGATGTATGCACATCAAACATTATGTACTACATGTGGTTTGAGTGCAGTAATTTGCCACACTGGAGGACGTAAAATGTACCGGCTTTGAACACCATAATCGGTGTCAGGCGCTCATCCGAACGCGCCCCAACACAGTCCTTTAAATTATTCTATGTGACAGAAAATGAAAAACAATCAGAGCGACATCTACGGTAGATACTTTACATTTTCTTGAAAAGTTCACATAAACAGATTACACTCGCATTTGACCCCGATTTGACCTGGATCGTTAACAAGTTCATACAAAAATACATCATTATCGCGATCTCATATTTCACTCGGTATTTCGTTAATCTATATCCCGCGGGCTACTTTTACAATGCGTCAAAAAGTCGAAAATTTAATCAAACTTCAAGGGAAAAAGAAAACTGAAAAGAAAGGGCAACCAGAAGTAAAGACTGGAAACTCGTTGCCGTGTTTTTGCAGCCTTCGTCATACCAAACAAATTGACATGTTTTGTAAAATAATACCCAAAGTAATCGTAGTGATCGTTACAACTGAGAACATTATTTTGTGACTTGATGGCAAAACAACCTGTATAATGTCACCATCTGTAAAAAGCTGAGACAATAAGCTGAGTATATAACAAGTAATAATTTCATTACCTACGCTCACGGGAACTGATATGTATGAGTATTGCAAGCTTTAGTAGAGAACAGGTTAAAATTGGATTGTTTAGCGCGTATAATAAGCGGTATTTTCTCTCAAATGAAGACAATAATCTCGCAAGCTTTTGAATTTTGGATTGTAAAAGGAGGGCATTTCAAAACGAAACAACGTATTATTATATTGTGACTGTCTTCCTTGTAGAAATCTAAGTGCTTTTATTTGTATGTAGTAGACATGCACTGTAAAAAGGTGTACATAACTCATGATTAGCGTCACCTATTTCATGTAATTTTATGTGTTCGCCGCTACCATTTTTACAATCAGACGCACAATAGTTATATGCCTCTCAATGACGACCTCAAATTGCATTATGAAGCAGCGAGTCACAGCGGCATAGCTCGCAGTCAGTCAGCCGAGCGTGGGTAAACCAGACATCTCTATGAAATGCAATCCGTGTCAAAACTCGACAAGGAATCTAGATCTAGGGTACAAACCATTTTATCGCTGTCCTTTATTTTTCGACGGGATTCATGATAAATGAAAAATATTACAATATTTGTATTAGACTTGGTTATCGTGTAACATGATGGTTCACAATATACCATTTTGTTGATTGAAAAAAGGCCATGTTTTTATTAGCGCGATACAAAATATATTTCATACTTAATCAAGCGTATGCAATTTTTGATATGGTCGGCCTTCCATACGTATCTTTCGTTTCAAGTTCATCTGGGCTGATGGGCCTAAGGCTCAAAGCGAAATGAATCAGCTGTCTACCGTACAAATCATACACAACCGAACACAAATCTGAACTGCAGCTAAATATTTTTTCATCTACAATATTCGCCTTGTTCTAGCTATATGTGGTTCTCCGTGTGTTTCAATCGCAATTCAAGGAAGTGCACCATCTATCATTTTCCATAGGATACTTTTTATAGACCTCTTGATTTTGCCGTTTTTAACTGCATCATTCCATTTGTTCTGCTCTTGATTGCTCCAACTGTTTAATTCCTTTGATATTTCAACTACTTATTCATGAGCAATTCGAGCGGAGCGTCGGTTTGAACCAATAATAATTTGTGCATCAGTTCGGAAGTTGTTTTTTTTTATCCGGGAACTCAAAATTGTCCTCCTCTTGTTTACTGTGTACCTTTGATACGCTTCAATATTTGAAAAAAAGTTGTACTAGTCAAACAAGACATTCTCAATTGAATTTCGGATCGCGGACAGAAAATTTGAAATCGATATTTTTGGTATGCACATTATTGGAATCTTTATGAGTATCGGATCTATCCAATGTTTATAAGCGCAGGAGTAATCAACTCTGAGCTCGATTGACTAACAGAGGTAAACAAAAAAAGTGTTTCTTCGTATTATTGTTGGTAGTGGTATATTAATTATTATTATTAGAAGTATAATTAGTATTATTATAATTATTAGTATTGTTGTTATTACCATTATTATTATTAGAAGTATAAATATTATTATTCTTATTATGATTATAATTGTTATTTTTTAACATTACTATAAGTACTAGTAGTAGTATTCTTATTACTGTCATTATAATTATCATTATTATCATTATTATTATAATTATCACTATCATTTCAAAGCTTTTCTTTTGACAATATCCTCTCCCCTTACATTTCTCCTCCACTGCACCACCAGTTTCATTATCATCCTTCCTCTCTACTTCATGATGTTCATCACCATAATCTTATCCCCTTCGCTTCATTATCATCATAGTTATCAGCAGCATAACAACATCATCATCATCATCGGATCATCATCATCACCACCATCATCATCATCATCACCATCATCAACATCATCATCCACATCATCATCGTCATCCACATCAACATCATCATCATCATCTGATCATCATCATCATCATCATCATCATCATCATCAACATCAACAACATCATCATCCACATCATCATCGTCATCCACATCAACATCATCATCATCATCTGATCATCATCACCACCATCATCATCATTATCATCATCATCATCATTATCGTCAATATAATTATAAACATCTTCATCATTACCATCTTCTTTTACACACTATCATCCTTTTTTCTTTTACTCCCCCTCCTCCTCCATCCCATCCTCATACTCATTGAGTACTTCTCTGTCCCCCTTTCCCTCCTCACTGTTTTGTTATTTTGACCCCCATGAAATAATTATGTACATTGATAACTTTTAGATGATTATGCCTTATTTATGTGTTTTATTCCCCTTTTACCAGAGTACACAGGTATTACATAAACACCCTTCATTGGCCCTGTTCATAAGATCGCACAATTTTCCCTAAACATTTGCATCATAAGGACTGCAAAAGAGTATAAATTCTCCCTTTAATGTGGGCCTATTTTTATCGCCTGTCACTTGCACGCCTCATAGCTACACCTTCGTAAATAATAACGCCACACATTGATAATTTCTCTTTATTTTGTTGGTGGCTCAAAATAATTTGACAGGTTAAAACGTACTTAGTCAACCGTAGAGCCTCAACAGGAATTTGAACTTGTCTGTGCCCTACATTCAATGTTAGACCCACATTAAGCCATTCTACTGTGATACAAACATGATTGATGTCAAATTAAGAACGGTTTACCGGGTTCGGGAGGCAAACGGTTAACATGCACACAATTTACGACCACGCATCTGTCTCTTGTGTTTGTCTGTCTCATGATACTATGAACGGTTGAAATGTATAAATAGTAATAATGATGAACCATAATGATGCTGACAATAATAACAATGATAATACTAAATACAAACAATTAGTATGAACAAGCAATACACACAAGTTTTAAGGAACAAATTCCTACCAGGGCCCTATATACTTACTACACCTGCATGCTGGGAATGATGGGCAAATAGTGCAGCAATACGAATTACACGCGATCACGCGACTTCGATAGGTTTCGAACTCGGGACCTGCTAATGTGAAATCAAGGGCCCTTTCGATCTTGCCACAATAGCCCCACATCAATAGTTAGCCTTATCATTTTAAAGTGTGTTATTATGTCATTGATGTGGGTATAAATTGCCATGTACATCGTGATACAAGTACACCAGTCGTTTGTCCCGTACAAGTGCAGGTTGATTTAAATTGTTGACCTGTGGCATATATTAATGTATCAATGAAAGTCATTCATGTAGTTGCTTTTTTGAAATATCTACAACTTGATAATAGTTCCAATCATGATTTGATATGCCATGTATTCTAAATTAAACAAATCGAGTACATAACATGCTTTTATAACTACATAACACTAAAACATAATGTATGAAAACATCATATCTAATATATGTTTTTACCAGCCGAAAACAGCTGAAACGAATATAAACTTGTTCTACATGACTTGTACACGCTACATTGACTATGTGGGTATACAATGCTGTATTGTTGTATAATCTCCTGAAATATGCAAAAGTAGAGAATATGATATTATGTCAATACACTGCAATTATGAAATTGTATCATCAGTGTCAAGTTTCTTTTCTTTCATTAACCCACAGCGAACACATGCAGTTCTGCAGTTAAAGCTTGTATTTCTTGCATGGTGAAATTCATTAAAACTGGCTTTCGGTACATTGTGAAGAAAATTATATTCCTTCTAAAGTAATAATCCATTAACTTTGTAAAATTCAACCAACATCACCGGGGCTTCCAAATTTCTCGTGTACCTTAATGTTTGGCTTATGGTATAACATAAGAATGAAATGGGTTTGGTCTTCCAAGTGTCTCCTCCCTTTTTATGGAGATATTTATGATTGAGTTGAAAAGTGTTCGGGAACGCTTTTTGATTGTAGTCAAAATCATTGGGCAGTATGTGATACAATCTGACATCAGCTTTCATGTTTCACTAGGTAAACAAATGGTAAACGGTGCTCTTCTTCTATGAAACTATTACACATCATTCAGAGGAATTTGTATTGGTATAATTATGATTGAAGTTTTAAATATCACTTTTGGAACAAAATAATCAGGAAGTGACATTCCATGTCAATTTTTTTACTCAATGCCATCACAAAATAACAAGAACATCTACAATTGTGACAAAAACACATCGGGGAATCGATTGTAATTAGGTGTATGTCAACAGTACTCGGTAATAAATCCTTCCACAGCTACTATTAAGCATATGAATACAAGGACCGTTATGGATGGCTCTATTTTCGACAATACTTATGATTATAGTTCACGTCTATGAAAAGTCAGTAAAATCCAACTCGGTATAGTTCTCCTTTAATATTATGACGTCATACTATCCACCCCTGAATAGTTGAACTAGACAGTCTTCGTGAAACAACCCTCGAAACAATGGATGATTTGTCGGACTAGTCTATGAAATAACAAGACTAAGGACACAACCATATCAGTTCAATGTAGACTACGATATTAAATCATCATATTGTTCACTATGTAGATACAATATCATCATGGGTGGGGATTCGTATAAAGTTCGCCATTTTGAACTAGGCTGCATAACACTGAGCCAGTGTGAATTTCGCACCGTGCGCAAGGCGTTCGCAAGATGTCATCCCTGCATCTGATAAACGGGTTGGTTTGTTTATTCATAAATCTATGTGATTTACAAATCCGAACCCGAACTACCTTTAAATATGCTGAAAAATCTCTTATCTGCGCTATGTCAAACCCATAATTCATCGGCTGTCAGAAAGTGACATTTGTTTATCCAGTGTAATAGACCATAAAGTGTTATATTGCCATGCTCTATACAACGGATAGCTGATCCTCCTGGCATGACTGTGTGTCTTGATAGGCCTTTGGAAAACAACCCTGCTTGGTCTTTTGAGCTACATCATTGTTTAAATGCGAAAATAGGGCAAGTATAAAAGGAACACCTCAAGATAAAAATAGGCTATAGCAAGAGTAGATAACTAAATACTGATGGGTTACCATGGTTATTGAATCGACTATTGAGGAGAGTGGGGTAGCTCTATTACGGAGTGGCATGAGGACACACAAACAATGACAGCGACAAAATCAGTGTGCCCCATGTTATCGGCTGGACCCCCTCCCAATCCGTAAACCCGTGCTAGGTCAGAAATAACCAATTATAAATGGGATTTCCTTTGTTAAATATACAACTTTATACCACCACCCTATACCTGAGACGTCTCATTGGAATAGACGTCGAAACAAAGACTGATTGTCGATCTAGTCGAGTCATACCGTAGAACACCATCGTCAAGCACCCCCAAGCACCTATACGCATCTTGCTTTTAAAGACGTTTCCATGAGATTCACCTCCATTATTATCCTTATGAATATTCCTCACCATTATTTGCATTCTTGATTAAAGTTTCCCGTTTGGACAGAGAGCGGGCGCTCTTTAAAAGCAAGATGCATATAGGTGATTGGGGGTGCTTGACGATGGTGTTCTACGGTAGTCAGCAATATCCAACTCATTATGGATGTCATTTAAAGGGATCTAGTAACTTTGTTGGCATGTGCAAAAAGTGATGAAGGGTTGATGCAATGTATATTGTTGTTATCTCATATGTCCACAGGGTATTGTGTGAAAATGTCAAGTCAAATGGACATTGCATGGCCAAGTAATGAGCGAAAATGCAAAGTGATATTCACTAACTCACTGCACTCACTTTGTACAAGGTTTCAAAACTCCACCTGAGTTTTTCTTATCTGAATATTTCAATTTTACATATCTTTGTAACGAAAGGGAAATTTGAAAAACCGAAACCTGTCCCATGATTTTATTGTTAATACGCATACAACAAGGTATGAGGGAACCGCTAGAATTAAAATTTTATTTTGAGGATTTGGACAATGTTACTTAGTCCCTTTAATATTATGACGTCCTACTATCCACCCCCACATGAAACGATAACCCTCGGAACATTGGCTGATTTGTCGGCCTAGTCGAGTCAATGCCACGCCACTGATTTATATGGGTGTGGTTATAGCAGTTAGATATTAGGAACATGACTTTGAGAAACAAAATCAGCGGGAGTTGTTTGGAAATTTGATTTTGTAATCTAAATACTACACCGACGACCACTTATGATATTCGTATACCGTATTCCCACAAGTCCCGTGACCCGTACAATACACAGCATGTGCCTTTGTGCCAATTGTATTTTCATGTGCTAGTCTGGGCCCCCCAGGATAGACCAAGTTTTATACAGGAGTATACACGTTAGTTATTTCAACCCTCCGTTTATATTGTTTATTTGTTTCATTCAGTTGGTGTAGTGTGGTCGGACTGATAGGGGGGGGGGGGGGGTGGCACATTATGTATTTCTTTTTTCTCTTATGTTTCTTATTGTTTTTGGGGAAATTATTGGGCATGTTGGGGGGGGGGAGGGCACATTATGTTTGTTTTTTTCAAAAATAGTTGTTTTATGTTTCTTATTGTTTTTTTGTATCATTATCTGATTATTGGAGGAGGGGGGTACGTGCCTCCCGTCGATAAGCCACTGCATTTCTGATTCTGAGTCCGATTAATTTTATTTTTAACATAATCACATGAGACAACGAATAGATACATGTATGTGAAATATTTTATTAAATACTCTCACACACTCAATTTGTACGAAAATATTGATGTTAGCTCTGTTGTGCCATTTATACTTCGTGCGATTTTAATGGTGACCCCCCCCCCCCCCCCCCCCCCCCCCGGTTTGAGCATCCACCATATGCCCATAATTATATGAAAGGGATAGGTGAGTTCTGGTAGAGAGAGTACAGTTTTATTAAAACTGAATTTTAGTAACCAAAACCTGCACCATTACATTAAAAACTCATAGTTATAACTCCACCATGCTCAAAAGGAATACAAAAATTACAAATAACTAAGTAAAAAGCATGTTATCATTCAAAAAGATTTGTTTAAACTAAAGAGGGCGCTTTCAAAAAACGAATTTGTTTAAACCATTTTAAATAAAAACATTGTGCATGTGATGTTTTGTTGAAATAGTGATTAGATAGAGAGATAATCAACAACTATCTAAAAACCTCTTTAACATTTTTTTTGAAAAGAGGAAGCATTTTAAAACGAATTTTAACGGCTGGTTCAAAATTATCGAATACTTTTCAGGGCCCCCACATTTATTACAAATGGTTATGTTTATGGATATTTCAGCCGTTTCTGAACTGATTTTGATCAAATAAAGTTTATTCTGTCATTAAAATTGTATGCTCTTTCACATTTGACACTCAGTTTTTCATTAACTCACAAACAAATTATTTTGTGTAGCGCCCTCTCTACCAAAACTCAACTATCCCTTTAAATAAAATGTGTTTTTCTTTGCGCAGTCGTGTGCATTATGAGTGTGCACATTAAATATCACCATTTCACATCCATTACCCACGTACCCCCAGTTTTTCTATTACTGGTCATTCTAATAAGTAGGCCTACTTATTTTGTTTTGTTTTGTTACGACATGGTTAACAAACAGTACTGCGAAGCTATAAAACCGGCATGCTCGCGAAAAAAGAGGAATAATGGAAGGGAGGAATTTGACAATGAATTATATTAAACATAACTATAAATGAAAATGAGCAAGGAAAAAAATGGTATTCGCCGGGAATCGAACCCGAGACCTCCTGATTGCTTGACCGGTGCTCAACCATCGACCCTTGAATGGGGGACGTTCTCATGAAACCTTTTTTAGTGTTCCTAATTTCCCTTCCATTATACAGATATGTATTATTGAAGGGTCCAGATGTATAATTATCCAGTGGATAATTATAATTTTGTACAAAGTCAGTGCTATGGGTTAGCACATATCAGTTTGCAGCTGTGCCCACTACTCGGTCATATGACAATCATTTACGTGATGGAATTGTCACACATCACTCAGTGGACATAGTCAGATCACAGAAATACGCATTAATTTATCAACCATTTGACAGTCTTTGCACACGTCAACAAAGTTACTAGATCCCTGTAAATGAATATGAACGAGAGAGTCGTTTAAAGGGGTAGTACAGTTTTGGTAAGGCTGAACTTTAGTAACCAAACCTGGACAGTAACATTATAAACTAATAGTTATAACTCCACCATCCTCCACCATGGTATACAAAATTACAAACGACTAAGTAAAAAGCCCGTTAACATTCAAAAAGAGCCATTAAACACAAGAGGGCGCTTTCTAAAAAGGCATTGTTTTGAACCATTTTTCACACCAAATTATGCATGTGATGTTTTATTGAAATAATGAATAAATAGACAGATTATCAACAACTATTTAAAAAACGATTTTGAAATTTTTTTAAAAAGTGCGAGCATTTTTTGTATTTTTTGAAAAAAACATCTAATTATTTGGGCCCCAAATAATTATAAGATCAGATATATTTATTGATATTTCAGCCGTTTCTGGGTCGATTTTTTACCAAATAAAGTTTATTCTGCCATGCCATTAAAATTGCATGTTCTCTCAAATTCGACACTCAGTTTCTCATTACCTCACACAAAAAGTTGTGAGGTGCAGCGCCCTCTCTACCAAAACTACCCCTTTAACTTGAGAAGGATAATCGTGGTGGTATGTCTGGTACCAGTTTGGAGTTGAACCTGATCTCGCCATATCACTGAACTCACCGAGGGAGATATTCAGTGTCGTACGTAGCGTGGTTGATCAGATGTGGAGGGGGGGGGGGGGGGGGGGGGTGGCACCTTGTGTATTTATATATGTTTAAATACATTTCCACCTTATGTTTGTAACATTTTGTTCAATTACTGAGAGCAGGGGGCACGTTATCCTGTGCCCCCAACCCCACCAACCCGGTAGCTACGGCACTATTAAAGTACAGTATGTGGCATTCTGGATGTGAACCTGATATTGACATCTCACTGAACCCACCTTGGGGGGATATCATTGCTCATGATACACCAGTTGTGACTAGGAAAAAACACGCTCCTTTTCTTATTTCCCCCCCCCCCCTTTTTGTCTGGGGGGGGGGGGGAGGTAAAACTTGATTTTAGTTGCAAGAACTTGTGTGTGTTTTTATTCAAATGACCCATCCAAATCACCACGACGTGTCATTGAAAGTTCATTTTATTTCATTTATTAATTAATTTAAGATAAAATACAATAATAAAAACGTACGGTGTAAAAATTGGCAGGTATTTGCCTTAGAAGCAAAGTGCTTGTTAACGGCAAACCCAATTAAACAAAATCAAATTCAAAACAAGAAAATATTTATATACACTACTTTAAGCACGGTAATCATACTACAAAGTAACAAAGTAAGGTTAAATAACAAAGTAAGGTTATACATATTAGATGTATAAATAAAGATGGTGGTACTGGTGGAGGTGATTAGGATGGTCATGATGATGATGGTGATTACGATTATGATAATGTTGATGAGTTATTGTGATGGTGATGTTGACGATACGAAGTAATCACAATAATGGTGAAGCGTCATGAAAATGATAACTGAAATTCAGAAATTAATAGAAACATGTTCAAATATGTATTTTACTATTCATCTTACTCTTTTTGATATATATTATATATTTCTGGTCATAAAATCATATTGAAGATGTGAATGGTGGCTAGACGGAATAAAAGACACTGAGGTCACATTCCTCTCTCTCACACACACATACGAACACACATCCATAAACACGCACACATACACCAATGCATGCATATGCACACAAGCACACGCATACGCATGCGCACACGCACACTCACACGCAAACGCACACGCACACGCACACGCACACGCACACACGCACACACACACACGCACACACATACGCACGCACACGCACATACACACATACAAACAAACATATATCCACAACAAAGACACATGTACATATTATGATTATAAGGGTATAAGCTGAAAACAGCGGAATGAGAGACGCCGAGGTCACATTCCTCCAATCCTACAGTCAAAGTCAGAGGTGATCAAGGTCATGTAACAGCGGGAGATGAAGCTAGACCCAGGGGCGAAGCGCCCAGGAGGGGGGGGGGGGGGGGGGGCACGGGAGGCACACGCCCGCTAATATTTGAGGACAAACACAATGAAAACAGAGCTAAACAAAATTTAGAAATAAATACATACATAAGGTGTGCCACCAACAATTTGAAAAACACAGTGAAAACATATAGCTATTTGTTAATATATATATATATATATATATTTTGTTTTATATGAATACATAAGGTATGCCCCCAATCATTTGACAAAAACATAAAAGGGGTCAAATCTGTGTTAAAAAGAATGAATACAAAAGATGTGCCCCCAATAATTTGACAAAACCACCAAGGAAATAAGGGGTAAAATCTGTATACAAATGGTGTGCCCCAAAATTTGACATAAACAATATAAACATAAGGGGAAGATTATGTGTAAAGAAAAATGACAAATAGAAATACATAAGGTGTGCCCCCATGGTACCCCCCCCCCCCCCCCCCCCAAATCAGTCCGACCCCGCTTCGCCACTGGCTAGACCAGACCATGAGACGCATGTCACAATCTTAAATAAATAGTATCGCCTTCCGAAATACGCGTACACGCACACTAACACACACACGCGCACACATTAACGAACACACACACACACACACACGTCAACAGACACGTGCCACACAAACAATACACACACAGACTCACACAAAGACAAACATAACACAGGCACACACACAGACAAACGCGCAATAAATACACATATTGTTTTAATGACCACTCGAGGAAAATCATAATAGTGTGGTTTATTTTGTTTAGTTTGTTCTAAACCGATATTTCGTTAAACAAAATAATAAGATACATAGTTTTGAAAAATACATGACTTGCAACATACATGTCAAAGTTTGTACCACTGTCTATTCAATTTGTTATATGGCTTAGGTGCCACATACTTATAGTCATTATAGTAAATACTAAATAGAGCAAGATAACAAATTTCTAGTGAATTTGAACTTGATTTTTTTACAAAGACATTGGCGCTCGAAATAAGTGAATAGTTGTTCTAAATAAAATAACATACAAGATTACAAATAATCAAATACATACACAACCGAAGAAACGCATTGTAAATTATCGAAGCAATATGAAAAAGCAGACTCTTTCAAATATTTGTTCTTCTATCCTTATTGTTACAGGCCTAAAGAATATATTAAAAGAAAACCAACCCTCAGTTATGAAATAAATGTTTTTTGAGCAATACTATGAATTGCATTACCTTATTTGCATACATGACTATAACCAAGTAAATCAGTTAATTTGTCAAAACAAAATGAAACTACCGCATTATAGTATTCTACACACTTTACTTGCGGCGATCGGGCGTTTCAGGGCCGAGATTGGAATTAAAAATGATTTGTATAAACATTTAAACCCCAAAACACAACAAGAAGAAAGACTATTTTACTAAACCCTATAAACAGACTGGGATGCGGGCTTATTTGGCCCCTCCTCAATTTCGTGATTACTCCTGAGCGCGAAATTTTCACACCACATTTTTGTGACTCAATTTTAAAAGTCTTTCATAATCATGTGCATATTCATACAAATGATAATTCACATTGAAAAACAAAGAAAAAACGAACAAATTAGCATACAATTATTTGCAAAACAAAATTAATAAGCTCTAATTTTCATATTACATGTATTATGGACATAATTGTCCATTTAACGCTGGATTCTTGTAAATTACATTGGAAGTATGCGCACGACAATTCTTTTTCAAGATCACATTTCTGAATTAAACCCTTTGTACATAATTATGCTGCAATTGAAAGGTCTTTCACCAGTATGTGTCCTCATTTGAATCGTTAGACTAACTTTGTGGGAGAAAACCTTTGAACATATCTTGCAAATGAAAGGTCCTTTTAATCTACCAGTATGAGTTCTCATGTCCACTGTTAGAACACTTTTATCAGAGAAGGTCTTGGAACATACCTTTCAAGTATTTTTTGGAACCAGTGTGTGTCCTAATTTGTATTTCTAGATCACATTTCTGAGTGAAACCCTTGTTACATTATGCTGCAATTAAAAGGTCTTTTACTTGTATGTGATGTCATGTGTTAAACCAGATCAGCTTTCCGAGAGAAAGCCTTTAAACATGCACTGGGCCCAAAAAGAAACTTGTAATTTTTCACATGTCATATCTTGGAAATCTGTCCATCAACATTAACCCAAATAACACACGGGATTACTTAAATACACTACTCCAATGACATGTCAATATATAAACGGTTACCTTACTGACTGAACTGAAACATTCACTGGCATGGAACCGTTTGCTGTATCACATGCCATAGCCTGGAAATTTCGGCAACATAGTTTAAGGCAGGTGAGGAAGTCAAAACAAATTTAAATGAAGGTAATGTCAGTTACCCAAACACAGACATCAATAGTGGGTCCACCATGTGCTTGGAATCATTCAGTGAATCTGCTGCGCATGCTGTCCACCAGGTTTCTGATACAGGCTTGGGGAGATTGTTCCTCTCTTCATGTAGAGCTGCTCTGAGTGTGTGCATTAACAAGCGGATTGTCTCTTACTGTGACATGTGGTCCCGGAAGTTGTTCCATGTCAGTGTTTTTTGCTGTTCTGTCAGTTGAGCAACAGCTTGGTTATTGACATGTGTTTAGAGTAGAGTATTTAAGTAATCCGGTGTGTCATTTTGGTTAATTTTGATGGACAGGATTTTAAGATATGATCATGTGAAAAATTATAAGTTTCTTTTTGGGCCAAGTGTACATTGCAAGTAAAACGTCTTTTACCAGTATGTGTTCTCATGTGTTTAACCAGGACATCTTTCCGGGGAAACATTTGAACATACTCTGCAGTTAAAAAATCATTCACCAGTATGTGTCCATACGTGGTTTGTTAGATCAACTTTCTGAGAGAAAGCCTTTAATCAGGTCTTTCAACGGAAAGGCCTTTCTTCATTATATGTGTTTTCTTGTTGGACATAGCCTTTAAACAAACATTACAAGTGAAAGTTATTCATGTGTTTAGTTAGATTATGATTTAAAGTGAAAGCCTGTGAACATATGCTGCAAGTGAGAGGTCTTTCACCAGTAGGCTATGTGATCTCAGGTTTTGAGTCAGAGAACCCTTCTGTGAGAAAGCCTTCAAACATATATGGCGATTAAGTAAAGGGTCTTTCACCAGTATGTGATCTCATGTGTGTAACAAGAACATGTTTCTGAGTGAAAGCTTTTGATCATATGCTGCAAGTGAAAGGTCTTTCCCCAGTATGTGTCCTCAGGTGTTTTTCTAGAGTACTTTTCTGAACGAAAACCTTTGTACAAATGCTGCAAGTGAAAAGTCTTTCACCAGTATGTGATCTCATGTGTGTAACCAGAACATGTTTCTGAGGGAAAGCCTTTGAACATATGCCACAATTAAAAGGTCTTCCCCAGTATGTGTCCTCATATGTGTTGTTAGATGTGGACTTTGAGTGAAAGCCTTTAAACATATGCTGCAAGTGAAAGGTCTTTCACCAGTATGTGATCTCATGTGTATAACCAGAACCTGTTTCTGAGGGAAAGCCTTTGAACATATGCTGCAAGTGAAAGGTCTTTCACCAGTATGTGATCTCATGTGTGTAACCATAACCTGTTTCTGAGCGAAAGCCTTTGTACATATGCTGCAAGTGAAAGGTCTTTCACCAGTATGTGATCTCATGTGTGTAACCAGAACATGTTTCCGAGGGAAAGCCTTTGAACATATGCTGCAAGTAAAAGGTCTTTCCCCAGTATGTGTCCTCATGTGCATTGCTAGATGTTGATTTTGAATAAAAGCCTTTGAACATATGATGTAAGTGAAAGGTCTTTCACCAGTATGTGATCTCATGTGTGTAACCAGAACATGTTTCCGAGGGAAAACCTTTGAACATATGCGGCAAGTGAAAGGACTTTCCCCAGTATGTGTCCTCAGGTGTTGTTCTAGAGTACATTTCTGAACGAAACCCTTTGTACATATGCTACAATTAAAAGGTCTTTCCCCAGTATGTGTCCTCATGTGCTGTATTAGATGTGGATTTTGAGTGAAAGCCTTTGAACATATGCTGCAAGTAAATGGTCTTTCACCAGTATGTGATCTCATGTGTGTAACCAGAACATGTTTCCGAGAGAAACCCTTTGTACATATGCTACAATTAAAAGGTCTTTCCCCAGTATGTGTCCTCATGTGCCTTGATCGATTACCTTTTTGAGTGAAAGCCCTTGAACATATGCTGCAAGTAAATGGATTTTCACGATGATGTGTTCCTATGTGTATTGCAAGACTATGTTTCTGTAAGAAAGCCTTTGAACATACCTTGCAAGTGAAGGACTGTTCATCAGCAATGAAATTTGTTTCCATTTGTTGTTTTGGACTACTTTTTGACAAGGAATTTTTGTCATCATGTGCAATAATGTGTCCACCTAAATTATCTATTTCGGTAAAGAGCTCAGAACCGCTAGTATACTTGTCAAATTCCACACAACATTGCTCACATTTGTGCCTCATTTGATCCGTGTGGTCAAATAATGTCTTTGAACACAGGCTGTATTTGTAGTGGCTGCTAACTTCTTTGTCACTTTCATCACTTATTATTTCTAAATGATCCTCATTAAGTGTATCGGTGTTTATTCTTGATGGAATCCTTGAGCTACATGTACCTGTCTCACTCTCCCAAAGCCCAAAGGGCCTTCTCTTCTGGCTCTCTTAGATTTGGAGAGGTGTTTTTCTTTCTGGAAGTAACATTGTCACCTTCCTGGTGATCAGCATTTTCTGCAAGGGAACATGAAAGAATTATGTGATATTCAAGCATTTGCTATTATCTCATGTCATTATTATACGACTTGAATTAGTTTTCTGAATGGCAACTAAAAGAGGGTTCTGAATGTCCAAAGCTGCACAAAAGAAAGCACTTATCGTTTGAAATCCCCACAATGTGGACTTACTGATTGGGGGATGGGGACACACTGCTAAATATTCCTGATTTGGTTTCCATTTGTCTAAATTGCTTTTGTCAAATTATTTGGGGGTAAGCTTTTGAATCTGCACAATGTTCGCGTGTGGCACTACAGGGTAGTTTTAATGCAAACACAAGAGTTGTGATGACCTTTCATAGGCCAATTCAGGTTTGTGCATGTTAAAATATCGAAAATATAATCTAGTTTTTGTATTTGGTCAGAATATACTTGAGCTACTAGGGCATCTGCCATCCATTATTACTCAAACATATCGGCCCGGATTCACAAAGCAGGTTTGTAGGAGGTTTGTACAAACCATGGTTTATCCATGATCTACATCTATGAAGTGCTGCTCATATACAAGTAAAACAATGTATAATGTATGACTGTTAGTGCTTGCTAACCAGCAAATTTCACCATGTGAGAAGACAAACAGTTGTGGTGCATTCTGTAAATGTGTACCAACAACATTGTTAACAAGTAAGGAGTTTACATTTTTTTTCTCCATCAGTTTACAAATGGCACTCCATAGATACAGACCATGGAAAAACCATGGTTTGTACAAACCTCATAGAAACATGCTTTGTGAATCCGTGCCATCAAGTCTGGCAGGGGGTGGGTTTTTTGCCCTAATGCCTCGGTCACACCTTGGGGTATTTGGCTGCGAAATGCCAGAATGCAGACATACCCAATAAAGCACAATATGTAGCAAAATCCGCAAAGGTGAGACCAATGCACAACAGTTTATTATCCTCGAGCAAGGTGGAAGATCGTTTTAAACATTGAAATATGCCACAATTCATATTTCATATTTTGTGAAGCTTTAAATGAAACTTAAATTGGGTGCAATAAAGCAATTGTATATTGTGTAGATTGCCAAAAGCGGACCTCGTAAAGCCACAGAATACCCACGCTAATGAGACCATCTTTGTCGCGCAGTGAAATTTACTAGTGTGTGATCTCATTCGCGGCACGGTTTAGACATGTTAGAGAGTACTTTTATCTGAGAACGCCCCTGAACATGCATTGCACCAAATGGTATTTCTCCATAAGTGTCCATATGCATATTTTTGGAACACTTTGCTCAAATAAAGCCTTCCTACATACCTTCCAAGTGAAAGGGTTTCACCAGTTATGTATATATGTCTTCGTGTGAATTTCAAGAAAACGTTTGAGGCCATAAGATATAAAAGGTTTTTCACTAGTATGTGATATTGTGTGTTGAACCAGAGCATCATTCCGGAGGAAAGCCTTTGATCATACGCTGCAAGTGAAAAGCGCTTCTCCAGTATGTGTTTTCCTGTGCCTTACTCGAGTATGTTCATCTGAAAAAGCCTTTAAACATACATCAATTGAAAGGTTTGTGACAGGTGTATGTCCTTATATGTATTGTTAGATCATGTTGATTAGAGGAAGTCTTTGAACATGACTTACAAATGAATGATCTTTTACCAATGTGTCCTCGTGCACTGTTGGGGCACTGTTAAGTTACATTTTAGGGAGAAAGCCCTTATCATACATTGCAAGTGAAGGTCTTTCGCAAGTATGTGATGTGATGTGTTTAACCATATTGCCTTTCTGAGAAAAAGCCTTTGAACATATATTGCATTTGAAAGGTCTTTCACCAGAATGTGATCTCATGTGTGCAACCAGAACATGTTTCCAATTGAAAGCTTTTGAACATATGCTGCAAGTGAAAGGTCTTTCCCCAGTATGTGATCTCATGTGTTTTGTTAGATGTGGATTTTGAATGAAAGCCTTTGAACATATCTTGCATTTAAAAGGTCTTTCACCAGAATGTGATCTCATGTGTGCAGCCAGAACATGTTTCCGAGTGAAAGCTTTTGAACATATGCTGCAAGTGAAAGGTCTTTCACCTGTATGTGTCATCAGGTGTATTTCTAGAGTACCTTTCTGAGCGAAACCCTTTGTACATATGCTACAATTAAAAGGTCTTTCCCCAGTATGTGTACTCATGTGCTTTGTTAGATGTGGATTTTGGGTGAAAGCCTGTGAACATATGCTGCAAGTAAAAGGTCTGTCACCAGTATGAGATCTCATGTGTATAACCAGAGCTTGTTTCTGAGGGAAAGCCTTTGAACATATGCTGCAAGAGAAAGGTCTTTCGCGATGATGTGTTCTCATGTGTATTGCAAGACTATGTTTCTGTGAGAAAGCATTTGAACATACCTTGCAAGAGAAAAACTGTTCATCAGGACTGACATGCATTTTAATTTGATTTGTTATATTACCATTTGATAATAAGGACGATTTGTTTCCATGTGTGTCAATGTGTGCATCTAAATTATCTAATTCGGTAAAGAGCTCAGAACCAATAGTACCCTTCTCAAATTCCACACAACATTGCTCACATTTGTGCCTCATTAGAGCCATGTGGTCAAAGAATGTCTTTGAACACAGGCTGCATTTGTAGTGGCTGCTACCTTCTTTGTCACTTTCATCACTCATTATTTCTAAATGATCCTCATTAAGTGTATCAGTGTTCTTTCTTGATTGAATCCTTGAGCTACGTGTACCTGTCTCACCCTCCTGAAGGGCCTGCTTTTCTGGCACTCCTGGATTTGGGGACGTACTTTTCTTTCTGGAAGTAATCTTGCCATCCTCCGGGTGATCAGCGTTCTCTGCAAGGGAACATGAAAAGGGTTATACTCGAGCGTTTGCTATATCTCATGACATAATATCCAGCTTTAATTAGTTTCCTGAATGCTACTTGTGCAAGGGCGGATTTAGCTTTTTGCTAAGGGGGGGGGGGGGGGGGGTGACCCAATGACGATGCGGAGCATCGTCCACGAGCCGCAAAGCGGGGAATTTTGTTTGCTATTTTGAACCCCCGTAAGTGATTGTTTTTTCACTTTTTTCACTGATACATTTTCACTTGGCAGTCCAAGGGGGGGGGGGGGGGGGGTTAAACCCCCTAAACCCCCCCCCCCCCCCCCCCCTTTGATCCGCCACTGTTGTGAGAGGGTTCCGAATTTATAAAGCTCCGGGAAAGAAAGCACTATTCATCTGAGATATCAATATCGGTATTGCGAGGACTAGGCAGGTAATAACCGAATCTACATAGGGTTTCTTCTATAAATCTGCCTCCCTGTAGTATATGACCCCATTCTGAGTTGGTAATCGATAGTGTTCGTTCTGTGTTAGTGATGTTCCGCTAGACTTTAGGCATTTAGCAGAGTACTACATGTATACTCCGCAAAAAAAGAAACATGACACTTATTTAAGACAAAATACTTCATATCTATTTACGATAACATAAATGATATTGTACATGTTGTTTATCAAATTAAAGATAAAATGACCTTCAATATTGGCATACAATTTAGATGAAATCATTGAGCATGACTTGTCACGGTCAATTAACCACGGCAAGGTCTGTTTTAAGAAAATAGCAAAAATGGAACTTCAACTCAGCAATATAAATACCTAATAAGCATATCTAAAACGCTATATTCATGACATGGCATAATTTTTCTTTTCAAATGTGATCTTTTATTTTTCATCTCAATAAAAAAGTATAAATGAAGCAAAATTGTGAACATTATGTTTTATTTTGGTCCAAATGGTCAACGAAATTTGGAATTCAATGACAAAGGTTTATTTCGTCGAAACCACAGTTTGTGCCCTTATTTCAGCATAAAACTTGGTATAAACCCTTCTAAAAATTATGCCCGTAGTCCCAAAGATCTTAAAACCATATATGTCACCCTTGGTCAACCAGTTGGACAGTGTCTAACATGTCATTTCTCTAGGTAACTATGGTAAAATTGCAGGGGACACATGAAACAGACAAGCTTCGTGCATCACAAGTAGACCAGTATGTTGATATTCTCATAACCTGGCCCTGTTATATTGGAAAATGTGTATTTTCAGAGTATGTTTATAACAATAAGGTTAAGTAATGTCATAATTGACTTGCCCCGCACATCTTGTTTTAAATGAAACACTTACTAATACTAACACTTAACACTTACAGTCGAATGGTGTGGTCCTCCATTGTTTTTGCTATTTTTGAAAACAGACCTTGCTATTGCTAATTGACCATGGCAGTTCATGCATGAACGATTACACCATCTATTTATTCCCTATCTCTAGAGGACTAGATTTCATTTAATTTGATATTATATTATGATATTGTACACTTTATCGTATATACATAGTGTGTCCTGTTTCTTAGTTGCGGAGTATATGGGCCACTCAGTAACGCAGAGTTTGCCATTTCTTACTTTGGTGTCCTCATTTTTGCTTCAAAGCTACTCATTTGGCACGCTACTGTACTGGTATGGGAATATACACTATCCTATACATGTAATCAAATTGAGGACAAAATTGAGGACAGGTACTTACTGTCTTAGCATAGTATGTCAACTGAAAAGCAGTATACTTGACGTGTATGTTATATTAGCTAACACAAGAGCCGTACTATATATACACTGACGACTTAAACCCTCCATGCAAATATCTGTATGGAGTGGAGCAACCGCCAGAAAGAATAGAGACTGATAGTTGGTCTAAGCGAGGATTTACTGTTGGGGTGGGGGCTAATAATACTACTATGTATGTATCCTTCAATTTTTGTTTTTCAAATTTGTTGTTGGGGGTAATCTTCTGAATCTAGTGATTGCATACGCGACAGATCTGATTCCACGTACCTCCGCATGAGAGGTACAGGTCCTTATTGTTGAGTAATCAGGCTAATGGTACCGTCACACCGAGCTACGCTTCTACTACGCTCTCGGACAATAGCTGAACACAAGCACTGGAATATATCTCAAAAATGTCTTTTGTTCAATGGAGAATGAAAGGGAAGATTATCTCACATGATTTAAAAGAGAACCTCCCATGCATGAACATATAATACACCCCTGAACAAAAGTCACATCTACGCTTCTACGCTAGTTTTGGGTGTCCTCAAAACAAACGTGGCGGTGCCACGATCTGAACTTTTGTTCAGGGAGTTATTGTCTGTTCATGCATGGGAGGTTATCTTTTCAAGAATGTGAGATAATCTTCCCATTCATTCCTCATTGAACAAAAGACATTTTGTAAAAGGCCACTCTAGCTACTCGTTCCTACAATGCTTCGCCTCGCGCTTCCAATGTATCAATGGGGATTAGGAGCGTAGTAGAAGCGTAGTAGGTGTGACGGGGGTATAAGTGAAAGCTATTTGGGATGGTTTTAACATCAATTGAAATGGTCTTCTAAACTCGTCTTCCCTACCTGAATTTGTTGACTTGACATTACAGCATGTCTTGCTTGTTCCATGAAGTGTTGGGTGATATGTCTTCTCCATCGAGATGTCCGCTCCAGTATCCAGCGCTTTTTTCTGAAGCTCACTTGCTTTGGTCCCATAATATTTCTTGCAATTGTCACATTTCATGGCAATGTTCTGGGCCGTACCCTCCGAGGATAGTGAAATCTGCTACCGTGCAGTACCTTATGACAGTCTCACATTTCGCAGCATTCTTCTCCTGTGTATTTGTTCAGGCACCATCGTGGCTATCTCTATTTCAGGACACATATCGCTTGATCTCTCTGGAAGCTAACGAGGATGTACTATTCAGAAAGAAATCAACTTCCCCATCCAAATATTCATCGTCACCTAAATAATACAAAACATAAGATATATCAGTATTGATTACACATGCCACTCGGTCACACAAGTGGTTATTGTTCGTCTCTTTGTGGTTCACTTGTACATTTTTGGTATAAAGTAGTATGGTAATTTGATTATTATTTTTTCTTAAATATATAATTGCATGTACCAAATGCAAATTTTTCTATTGGCACATGTTGGGCATGTGCCCATCCCCTCCCTCAATGAATACAAATATCTACAAAATTAGAGTAAAAATAAAAATGAAGAACTACTGACCCCAGTTTACCCCCTCAGCAATGACCTTCACATTCATGTAGTCAAGCAAGTGTATTCTTACCAAATCCACTTGTTCAGTTGTTTGTGATAAAGGGGATATTGATTTCAAGGGGGTACAACCAAGGAGGTATTAGAAAGTACTCTCTTGGTACAACTGCAAGTACGAGGGATGGTAACAAAAAATACAGAAGTGGGTCAGGGGAAATCTGAATGGACAGACGTTAATTGTACCTACGCAAAAAAAAAAAAAAAAATGAATAGCGAGCGGACCCCACTCAGAGTATTTCGATCCCTTTTTCTTGCATTTTATATAAATTATTTATAATTGCTTATTGAAAACTTGTCTTGGACATATTTAATTTAGTAAGTTACAATATCAGAATACTATATTAACTATGCACTCACCGGCTTTAGCAAAATCAGTACTACAAGATGTTGTCACTGAAACGCGTCGCAAGGGGCTGTCATTTCTGGAAATGCTGATAGATCTGGGAAAGCATTGCAATCTTGACCCTGATCTGGTCCAGGGATTAGAAGACATCTGGCTAGTATGAAGTAACATGTCGACGTTGGACGGTGCTGCTGTTGTCTCTGTGAAGTTTTGCTCCCATTTGATGTTGGAGTTCATCTTTGTGACCGAGTGTTCTGTTTTCATCAAGTTTAACATCACGGCCAGAAGATCTGCACATGCACTTGCAAGCGGGTTCTGCACAAACATCTGCATGGATTTGAAGCAGATGCAACACAAAGACCTCGTCCGTAATACAAGTAAATTTATCACCATGGCCCTGGAGAAAATGTTTCTTCATGATGCTCCCATAAGTCAGAAATGCTTGCGTTATTCATGTAAATACAAGTAACTGATGTGGAAGATGTGCTGAGGATGATGAGGTAGTAGCCGAACGCTCAATATTTACCCGTCACCATCGCCCAACGTCCACAGAGTTACGGACGCGCCTTCCATTATTCGCTGGATGTCTCGATTCCCATCCGACTCCCAACACAACTCGCTGATTTATGTAGACCGAATGTCCCGTTTTTCCGAAAAGTCAACAATTTATTGCAAGTAAATCTGCCTCTCTATCACCCCCCTTTCTCAATTCATGGATATTTTGTTTAGCTTTTCCGGATTTAAGCTCAGACACTCGTGGAATAGTAACTAGAATAGTTTATTTAGACATTTGATTTCGTAGTAATCTTGGTTTTCTATGTTGGCTTTCCCCACTGGTATTCTATTATGCCCATTCTATTATACTCATCTCCTACTTGTCACATTCACCCCCATTTCATCAACATCTGTTTGCATTCTATTCAGTTATTTCAGTCATCTCATCCATGTCCACTGTGACCTATTTATATTATATTGTTTCCTTTTTGACATTCTGACCACTTGATGCTATAGTCTCTCCCCCTCTCTCTCCTTCTGTCTTTACTTTCACTGGACACATATCTATTTTATTGTGTTTAACCATCTCACCTCATCATCACAATTTATGCTCATGTCATGCCACCTCATCTGTGGGTTGCGGTTGCAACCCTGCATCCCTGCAAGAAATCATTCCCTGTGCATCTCGTCGTGCAGTCGATCTCGCCTGGCAGCATTATTCACGCAAAATAATTCCAACTATGAAAATTAAAGGGATCTAATTTAGTTACAAATCCGCATCGACTGAACTTATAACTTGCATCTCTAATGCTGTTTTTAGTGCCTTACTTCTTTTCCTCTTACTAATAGAAGTATGAAACCAAACCAGCTCCGCTTTGCTTTCTCAAATGTTATTTTGTTATCGATATATTTTACTCGGCCAACATGGAAATTCATCTAACATGCATGGAATCTTCACACATCACTCAGTGGACATAATTATCAGATCATAGACATGCACATGTTACGCAAAAGTTGCATTTGTTTTCACAATTATGTCAACATAGTTAACACTTTTATAATTGTCAATTATTATGACTGTCACATCGCGTATACAGGGTGGCCCCAAAAAACGGAACGGGGCACTTCCCAAAATATAATACCACAATGTTTATGTTCATCGGATAGGGTGTCCTTTCCAATGAAAAACGATACCAAGAACAGTCATTTTGGTCAGGTCGTTTTTGTTTAAGGACGCAGTGAGTGAGACCATGTCAGGTGCCGATTTATGTCGATTTCGACCTAGTCAATGCCAGTTTAACCGCACTCCTTGCCCGTAATACCATTCAGCGACCATGCCCATTCTTTCGGCACACGGCTGAGTGCACAGTGCACACTAACAATAGTGCGCGATGCTCATCGCTATGAACGGCGGTTCGTGTGATTCATCAAGCGCTGGCTCAATACAAATTGACAAAAAAGAGAACCTGACATGGTGTCATTCACAGCGCCCTAAAACAAAAACTACACGACCAAATTGACTGTTCTTGGTATCGTTGTTCATTTGAAAAGACACTCTTTCCAATGGACATAATACATTTGTTACTATATTTTGGGAAGTGCCCCGTTCCGGTTTTTTTGGGCCACCCTGTATAGCACTGAGAGCGTAAAGGCCGTGCATAACTATTAATATTAATCAGTGTTATTGGTAAAATAATCTAAGTTTTGTTATCAAAAGGGTTGTTCGAAAAGAAGAAAAAAATGATTCCCGCCATAATCCCATCTTTATTTATCGTTATCTATTATAATGATTGATAATGGCTTGCCGTCGAACGTGCTCACGGCTGTACTTATTATTATTCTAATGCACTCTGAACCCGACACCTTTTAGTGTAATATAGCTCGAGGGTTGATGGGACAATTACCACCCCGGTCGGCTCCAAACGATGAAACATGAATAGAAATGAAGATATAACTACCATGATGGTATGATTATTTTCCCGACTGTATACTATCCATGTGAGAAATCTACCCCCCCCCCCCCCCTATCCCGCTCTTTAAAGTGGGGCGATTACATATCCCGGCCCCACCTCGCCCATGTTTAGATTCTTCCTCAGTTGCCCACCTTCCCCTTAGAAGAAAAAAAAGAACATAGTTACATACATGACAGAATGCCATATTTTTGAGCGTACATTGCCCCCCTCCCTCTCCGAGGGGAAATATCGCCCCCATGTTTGCCCCCGCCCCGGTCTGATTCCTCACTTACTACGCCGCTACGTATTTTGCTATGCCTCCACCGCCATGCCATGCACGTTAAATAAAATGTTTTGAATTTTCTGATGACTTTTATTCTTCCCGTGAACACAATTGCCATTGAATTTCGAACATTCACAAAGCTATAATGCTTGTTCTCTTTTGCAACGCACGCATTTCTGTTTGGCGCTTTTGTTGTGAATAATGAACATGATCACGCGGAGAACTGGTGTACACGGTAATGACATGACATGATAGTGGAGTATAGTCGTCTGAATAGTAATATTGTTGAAAACAACGTTACACGCACAAACTATGTTTAAAATGTACTTCATAACTTTGTTGTAAGTATGTGACAGTGGAAAAGGTAAGTAAGTATAGGATGGGCTTGTCAATGATATCGTATCGGCCTTACAAGTATATAAAGTATAATGTGTCCTTACGATATTACAAGGTGACGTTAAAAGAAACCTGAATATTGTGGCATAATTTGCTTATATTTCTGTACCCTTCTTTGTGAGCTAGGATTTGAATCTTGCTCCTCTAATAACTGTCTTCCGTTATCATTTTCTTTTCACTTTTATGTTTTACATTGTTTCTCTTCCAGATATTTAGAGTGATCAGCGAACGCTTCAATTTGGAACCATTCCGCTACTGACTGACACATCAGATCAAAATGAGGCGCGGAGAGATCATCTTTCAATATCATGCATTCGCGGTCATATCAGCGCTGCTGGTAATTTTCAGCCCGATCGCCGATGCACGAATCAGTGAGTTATAATTTGACCAAAGCAATACAAAATTCATTTGAGGAAAATATGTGTACCAATCAGCCCCAAGCCCCCCACCCCCCCCCCCCAAAAAAAAATAAAAAATGAAATAATAAATAAAATAAATAAATCTGTCCCACCACGCTATGCCACTGTACCACAAGGCTCGGTTGCAGAAAGTGATACATTTGATTGTAAGTCAGAAAATGTGCATATTTCAACCAATCAGATTTGCGCATATAGTCACATGATCTGATTTGCAATTAATTGCAACTTTACAATCGATTGCATCTCTTTCTGTAACGGGGCCTTGGTCATCAGGTGCAGTTCAAACCCGTACAATTATCTTGCGTATATACCATCTCAACTCCCTGGGGTGCATATAAACTAGCCCAAACTGATTCGTAGAGCGCTAAAGTCTAATTTAACACCCGAACAAGTACCCATTTACACTATTGTGTAGAGAGCAGCAATGCTGAAGGACATAAAATGCCTGGGTATCGATTGCATGTGTTCGAACTCGGGTCCCGAGATTAGAAGTCTAGTGCTATTGACTTCCCTGCGGAAAAAAACTGCAGTAGTACTGCAGTAGTACTGCGGTACTACTGCATTATTCGTAGTACTTGTGGTACACCGCAGTACTACTGCGGTACTACTGCAGTAGTACTGCAGTACAAATGCAGTACTGGCAGTACTATCGCAAAATTTGCGGTACTCGTACTGTAGTACTGCGGTAGTACTGTGGTAGTACCGAGGTACAGCAGTATTACTGCAGTAGTACCACAGTATAGTACCGCAGTACTATCGCAGTAAATTTACCGTCCAATTTACCGGAGTAAATGTAATGCGGATACCGCAGTACAAGTACTGCGGTACTACTCCAGTACTTTTACCGCAGTAGTACCGCAGTACTTTTTTTTTATAAGGGTTATCAAATCGTGCCACAACACTTTCATGTAACCATGGTAAACGGGGTAAATAAATTTGCGATGATGGCAGTATAATTATTCTGTTCATTGCACGCATAATTTGTTTTGCGAATAACTGTCGTTCGTGCGATTTCCCGCCTGATCGCCTCGATGGACAAAACCTGAGTTAGATACCCTTAGATAACTACATGTATACAAATATTAACAAAAAGAAAAGTTGCTGTATTAAAGCACACTGGTATTGTTGCACATATTAATTGTAATATTACCACCACAACGGTGATTAATCTCATTATTGCAATTTCATGCCAATTGCCGTTGCACAAAACAGTGGATAAAACTAACAATACATATTGTCATATTATTCTGAAACCGTGAACTTAAAATTGTGCTCTGAATTAATTGCAATTGTGAAAGGGAGAACAATTATTTTGTGGTGACGGCAATTTTCAGCTCGATCGCCGCCGGAATTAATGACTTACTCCTAAAAAATTATTAAATAGAGCGAGAATACTAATCAAATGTTACAATTGAACAAGCATGGCAACATTTACAAAGAGTTCAGAGATTGAAATAGACAATATAGTAAATTCATGAACGATAATAAAGTGTACGCTTTATAGACTGTTATAATATCATGTTATTATTGTTATAATATCTATACGTTGTAACTTTCCCCTTTCCTTCTACCTGATAGTTCAGAGAAGGCTCCAGAATTTCACCCCAATCAACATCACGTCGCCCGGGTATCCGAGCAACTATCCGACCAATGTCAACGACGCCTGGCAGATATCCGCGCCACCCGGCTTCAGGATTATCGCGCGTCCCGGTTTTCTAGACCTGGAACGCAACACGGATTTCATCCGGTTCGGTGACGAGCACGGCTCGGAGCTGATTCGGTTAACCGGGCGAGCCGCACCGCGGAGTATCCTCTCCCCCGCGGCTATGATGTGGATGAACTTTACGAGCGACGGGAGCAGCGCGGCTAAAGGATTCCAAATTGAAGTCTCCATTTTCAACGAAACTAGTAAAGAAGTTTTTTTTTTTGTATCAGTTTGATTTGTTTCTATTTATATGTATAAGAAAGAAAGAAGTATAAATCATGTATAGTATACAGTCGTAAAACGCATTTATATCACAACAAATGGACCGATATCCTTACAATCATGTCAGGATAATAATTACGAGCTTAGAGAATGCAATTAATTAATGTTAGGCACTGCTAATAATAATAATAATAATAATACAGGTTACTTATATAGCGCTATTCACAACATATCATAGCGCTTACAAATTTAACAATTACAACATAACACAATTACAAGAGTTTTACAAGCTACAGCAAATCAAGGAAATAGGAAAGATTTTAAATGCTTTTTAAAGGTAAGTACATGCGGCATTTGTCTAATGTGTTGTGGTAGAGCATTCCATAATACGGAAGCTGCAATGGCAAATCTTTTTTCAACAAAAACAAAGTGAGATCTTGGAACAACAAGTTTGGAAGTGTCGGTGACGGAACGAAGATTGCGTGTAGGTTTATACAAAGTAATAACATTATTCAAATAGGACGGTGATATTTCATGAAGGATTTTATATATATACAAACTAATTTTAAATTGAATGCGTTGACTAAATGGTAACCAGTGTAATTCTTTTAACAAATGTGATGTATGTGCCCTTCGACCAACAGCATAAATTAATCGAGCGGCTCGATTAACAACACTATCAATTCTCTTCTTGTCTTTTGAGGACAAAACCGTGAACAGACTGTTACAATAATCGATCCTAGACAAAATTAGGGCTCTGACAACATGATGGCAGGTGGCTATATTCAAGAATCTTCTAATTCGCCATAAATTACGCAAATGACAATTACATGTCTTAATCACATTGCTAACGTGTAACGTAAGCTTAAAATTGGAATCTAAGCATATACCCAAGTTCATAACCTGAGAGGAAAGTTGAATTGTATGACCAGAAACATTCAATTCAATGTGAAGAAAATCATTCACTTGGCAATTTACTGAATGCATCAGCATAAATTCTGTTTTAGAACTATTTACCTTTAAGAAATTGAGTGACATCCACTTCTCAATCTCGATTACACACTCTGATATGGAGTGTAGTGTCTCTTGGAAATCTGCTGGTGATCGAGGGTCGAATGGAGCATAAATTTGAATGTCATCAGCATAAATGATATATTGAAGGTTGTATTTTCGAAATATTTTAGATATTGGGGTAATGTATATGCTAAACAGGATGGGTCCGAGTACAGATCCCTGGGGTACTCCAAATTTCAAGGTCTGAGGATCTGACAATACTCCAGAGATGCTTACACGCGACGTCCAACCATGCAAATATGAAGTAAACCATTCTAGAGCTGAACCTGTCACAGAGAAGTGAGATTTCAGTCGCTGTAGTAGAATGTTATGGTCGACAGTGTCAAAAGCTGCACTTAAGTCCAATAGCACTAGAAGTACTGCCTTGCGTTCATTAAAGAAAGCCAGAGTGTCGTTTTGCAGTTTCAGTAGAGCAGTTTCTGTGCTATGACATGATCGATAGGCTGATTGCATGGGGTCGTACAGATTTCGATCAATTAAGTATGCAACAAATTGGGAAGTAACCGCTTTCTCAATAACCTTAGCTATAAATGCGATGTTGCTGACTGGACGATAATTGGATGTATCATCCTTGTTGAGAGACGGTTTCTTGAGGATCGGTGTGATGATGGCATGGTGAGCAGCCGACGGAAACTCGCCAGATTGAAGAGAATTATTCACAAGTTTCGTGAGAGCAGGAACATGGCAGTCTAAATTGTTCTTAACAAGCCAGGTTGGTTGAGGATCTAGTGAACATGAAGTGCTTGACATCTTCATCATGATAGCCTTGAGAGTTGCCTCTGATATCACGTCGAACGTCGAGAATGTCATCTCAGCATTATCGTTGCCACTTTCATTGGCGGTGTTGGGTGGTATTCTGGATGCAAGTTCATTTCTGATATGGAGGATTTTTGTAGCAAAGAAGTCTGCGAATCGTTTGCCCAAGGTAGCTGGAGAATCGTGGGCAGGAAGAGGTCTTGAATCTTTATTCAAGAGATTGTTTACTGTTTGAAAAATTGTTTTGCTATCAGCATCATCCAGTTTTTCATGGAGGTATGCCTCTTTTGCAAGAAAAATTTGATCATTCACAAGTTTATTGGCTGCTTCAAATGCAGAGCGGTTGACATCAGAAGGATGTTTACGCCACTTCCTCTCAGCTTTCCTTCTAGACCTCCGAGCAGAGAGGATATCGTCGTTGAACCAGGGTCTACGTAGTCGCGTGGATTGTTGGAATGTCCTTCTTGGGGCATAGGTATCAAGGCAGTCAGTGACCATGATGACTCTGTCAGAGTACTACGATAATTGCCTATACCAGTGATAACTGCTGTCCTGTTTTACAATAGTCACACAAGCAAACAAAGAAGAGTGATATTATACGCCCCTGTTTTATTTTTATTTTAAGGGGTTCGTTTTGTCGAGGGGCACCACTCCACTTAACTTTTTAATTCGAGTTGGGTCGCATTGGATTTTATGCACACTCTTCACGTATTTCCTAATGACTGTTTAAGAGGAGGCCAATACTTCAATAGCAGTGCATGGGGGGTCGGGGGGGGGGGGGGGGGTGGCTGTCCTATTACAAAAAGTCTAAATGACAATCAGATTTAATACAATGGGGGTCGGGGGGGGGGGGGGGCTGTCCTATTACAAAAAGTCCAAATGACAATCAGATTTAATACAATGTAATAAAAACAAATATGCCCCAAATTTTCTTCCAGGGGTTCGTCTGGTCGGGGGCACCACTCTACTCAACGGCCGGGTCGAAGTCCGGCTTCCTGGGAGCTCGCAGTGGGGCACGGTATCGAGTCACGAATGGAACCTTAAGGACGCCGCCACCGTCTGCAAGGAGCTAGGTCTACCCGGCGCCGTGAGCGCGGTGACCAATGCCCACTACGGAGCGGGTACCGGTCCCGTGTTGCTGACCCAGGTCGATTGTAATTCCGGTAAGGTCATTTTGTGGAGAAAAGGCGCGTTAGGCCCTGGTCACAATGAAACCCACGATGATTCTGTCGTACGAATTAAATGTACATTTTCCATTTCGTATGACATGAGAAGTTGTCGTGGAAGTGGTCACAATGAAATTTAGCTTTCTCGACAGAGAAGTCACAAAATGTCGTCGTTATATGTCGCAGGTCTAATAAAATTAGAAAAAGAACAATCGCGTTGTAGTCTTACTCTCTGGCCCGTTTAATTTGTATGTAATGCTGAATCTATGTAACGTGGATGATTTTGTATCCTTTTATACCAAGTGAAAAGGAAATCAATCTGTTACTTTAAAATCTGATTGTATCACTTTAATTCTATTTCGTTCAAGAACATCAAAGACAAGCACAAAATACTATATACTAAGCGTGACGCTAGACTAATGAGTACACGGTCGCAGCACCCGTTGTATACTTTGATCTCTGAAATCAATATAATTCAAATAAAACATATTTAAAGGGCAATGAAACTATGGCTTTCGGTTATTATTATCGTTTAGAGGGTGAACAGACATTTGATTTGATACATAACTTGGCAATTTTGGCCTCCTGGATCCCATGAAATCCTTACGTGAACATACCCACATTATTTTTACTAATTCGTACGGCGGCAAAAGATGATGGGAGCGGCCATGTTCTTGTAATTACCCGACATGCTTTGCAAACTCTGACGTATGTGCTTAGGGCCGAACAAAAAGCTTTTCACTGGTTTCAAAGCATCTACAAGTATTCAGACAATGGTTTGAATTGGTGCTATTGAAATGCATTAGTGCATATCATTGACCGTAGTCCGCACAAACCTAATAATGTCGGCCTCCAGTGTTCGCGTGAATAGTGGTATACCCGATAGAGTTTTCACATATTTCTTCCAAAGCAGAAATCTGAGTCGGAGTAATGTTACATATAATAAACAGGCATTTTACGATGTATAAAGTAAGATAAACTCCATTATTGAGTTGCATTGCCCTTTAATAGTCTCAAGCTTCCCAGACTAGCTCTCAAATGTATGTTTGTATTAAGTAATTCATATTAAAAAATAATGAAGTTGACAAAATAATCAATAACCAAGAAAACGAAATATTTACACATTTTTGCTAACCTAAATGTTGGGGTAATGTTTTTATAAGTTTTGTTGTTGTTGTTAAAACAGATCATTTTCGTCTTGAGGATTGCCCGTCGCTTAGTCCGTGTAATGGATGCCCACACAACCAAGATGCTGGAGTCAATTGTCACGGTATGCATATTACTTCAGATTTAAAGTTCATGACGCGTTGGCATGCTACACAGCGGATCGCCATTTTGATCTTGTGCGCACTGTACCACCGAGGCACTGTGTACACTATGCGCAAGGCGTTCGCAAGATGGCACCACGCGTCTGATTTACGAATCCGAACTACCTTTAAAGAGCATTGCATCGTCATCACAGAGAGCGCATTCAAAGCGCTCAAAGGGGAAGCGCCATGTTTACTTGTTAAAGGTGGTTCGGATTCGAAAATTAGACGCGCGGTGCCATTTTGCGAACGCATAGCTCAAAGTGCAATATACGCACTGGCTCGGTGTTATGTAGTGCATGCGCACAAACTAAAAATGGTGAACCGCGCGGTGAAGCATTCCGAACAGTGCCATCTTCATCACCACCCATGACAACCTTTAAACGCTCGACGATAGTGCTCTGTGGCTGACAAATGGAAAGGTGCCCGCTCACGTACGATTCTGCTTAGTTCTAAAAAGATGGAGCCGCCCTGTTGGCTTTTCCTAATCTATACGTAGTTACTTTAAAGAGATAGTTGAGTTTTGGTAAAGAGGGCGCTACACAAAATATTTGTTGTGAGATAATGAAAAACTGATTGTTGAATTTGAATGAGCATACAATTTTAATGACAGAATAATCTTTATTTGATCAAAATCAGTTCAGATACGGCTGAAATATCCATAAACATATTTTATTCAAAAGTCTACCGGCCGGGGGACATTTTGACTTTTTAGAAAAATACAAAAAAATGCTTAGAGACTATTTTGAAAAAAATCTGAATAGGTTTTTAAAAAGTTGTTGATGATATCTCTATTGAATCATTATTTTAACCAAAACATCAAATGCACAATTTTGTATGAAAACTGGCTAAAACCGATAAGTTTTTAGAAAGCGCCCTCTTGAGTTGTAACGGCTCTTTTTAAATGAAAACATGGTTTTTACTTAGTCGTTTGTAATTGTGTATACCTTTTGAGCATAGTGGAGTTATAACTATTAGTTTGTACCATAATGGTGCAATTTTTTGGTTACTAAAGTTAAGTTTGACCAATACTCAACTATCCCTTTAAGCAGAAGAAAGTAAACGGGGTGAAAGAAAATGTATACAACAAAAGGATTGAAGAGGAGAGGGCGAAGAGGAGGATAAAGTAGGGGAGGAAGAAAACGAAGAAGAAGAAGAAGAAGAAGAAGAAGAAGAAGAAGAAGAAGAAGAAGAAGAAGAAGAAGAAGAAGAAGAAGAAGAAGAAGAAGAAGAAGAAGAAGAAGAAGAAGAAGAAGAAGAAGAAGAAGAAGAAGAAGAAGAAGAAAAAAAAAAACAAAGAAGGAGAAGGAGGGGGAGTAGAAGGAAGAGACGAAAAAGAAAAGAATTTCGAGAAGAAACAACATTAATGAAGTGTTCATTTCTTTTTCTATAGGACCCAACTATCTTGGCTGTTTCTTCTTATCCAATCTTGGATCATCGTCCGCTGCAGGAAGCGTTGAACAGTGTGTTGCGAAATGCGAGCAGCAAAATAGGCGGTACGCCGCCCTCAGTGGAGACCGGTGCGTCTGCCGCGATGCCATCACGTTTCCGGAATCTGCCGAAGAGGATACGATGTGCGATCGGAAATGTTCGGGGAACCCGAACGAAGCATGCGGCAGTGTGAGCGACCCGTCCATTTACAGCGTGCACGACAGTGAGTTCAAAACAGTGATATCATGTTTTCTCTCCGTGGTTAACACATTTCTCTTTTTAAAGGAACCATAATTGTACTGAAATATAAATGGGGGGAGCTGCAGCCCCAAACAGTATAATGTGGCATGACCTTTAAAACTATACGCATTTCTATAAAGTGGTATCCATTTAGATTCCCTTACTTTGACGCCCAAACATTACAAATCAAAGTCAATACCGTCCACCACGACTCGTTGGCTGTGTTCCATCGAAATCACCACCCCTTCCCCAAACATAATGTTGCTGCTCATTACGCAACCTCCAACACGCAGAATAAAGTACTGAATCAATATTCTTTGCAACAGATTGGCAATAGCAGGTCAAAGCCCTTGTATAATCATCTTGATTCCTTCAAAACAGAGTATTGAAGAAAGAGTCCAAAGTATTGGCCCAAATTTGTATAATTTTTAGTGTTTATTATCATGGTAGAATAATGTAATTAATATTCAGTTGCCCTCTTTAAATGATATCAGTCACCGACGGGTTTTTTAAATTTTAAATCTTCATATGAACACAGCTTTTTTTGCTAGGTGTCGAGACCCCGGCGTCCCCCTAAACGCCACTCGAACCGGAAACAGTTTTCAGTTGGGCTCAAAGGTCAGGTACAACTGTTCCCAGGGTTACGACCTCGTCGGGAATTGGACATTGACGTGCCTTGCTGGAAAAAGCTTTCAAGACGTCATGTGGAGCTCAGAAATGCCATTTTGCAAAGGTTTGTACTCATCCAAAATATTATTACAAGTGTTAGTTTAAAGGGATCTAGTAACATTGTCCAAATCCACAAAGCTTCCTGAGAAAATTAATGTAGTGGTTTTCTCATACCTTTTTGTATTCGTATTACCATAGAAGCATGTAACAGGTTTAGGTTTGTATATACTTTCCCTAAGGCTTTCGTTTAAGATTTAATATTGAAGTGTTCGGATGTGTAACTATCCTCATGATAGTCATAACTGTGTACAAAACCAATGCAGTTAGTTAGCAAAAATAATATTACCTGGCATTTATGCTCATTATACATCCATTAAACATTAAAGGTTCACTCAATACTCAGAGGACATATTAGATCACAGAACTTTACATTATACCAACCATAAACCATTCATCACTTTATGCACACACCAACAAAGTTATTAGATCCCTTATAGCTAAAAAGTTACGGAAAGCATCTATATTGGCAACATTATTTGACCAATATTGTTGAAATGGTATTTAAAAAAACAGGGAAAATCTGGTAAAATCTTATCCTTCTTTTCAATGCATAAATATAATGTAAAAGTTATATGTAATAGAACGCCATTGCACGGGTAGTGTAAATATTGCTAAGTGTGTTAAAGGGACGTAGTAACATTGTCCACATCCTCAAAATTAAATTGGAATTCTAGCGGTTTCCTTATACCTTGTTTTAGTCGTATTAACAATAAAAGCATGGAAATTTGTTAAAATTTCCATTTCGTTCAAAAGATATTTACGATTGAAGTGTTCAGATATGAAATTATCTACGGGACATTTTAAGCCGTGTATAAGTTAAGTGCAATGAGTAAGTGAATATCACTTTGCATTTTCGCTCATTTCTCGGCCAACAACATCCAATTGACTTCAAATTTTCACACATTACTTTCTAAACACACCAATACACATTTTATTAACCGCGCATCACTTTTTGCACTTGTCAACCATACTAGATCCCTTTAACCGTTAACGCTATACGGTATACCATTAAATATTGCTCATCCTGTTCTATTACATTCTATATTTGTACAGCATATTCTAGAGTAATATCATACAATTCCAAGACCTTCAGTTATCACATCGATAAAGATTAGTACATTTCTTAATATCTTTCTTGATTTCAGCTCAAATTGACAACAATACAATGCCGACTAATGCAACTATAACATCACAACCACAGACTGCCAATAGTAAGTACGGTGTCAGTTGTCTTTTACGCTTTTATTTATTTATTTAATTGTTTGTAATTTATTTATTATTATTATTTATTTATTTAATTTTTTTTTGGGGGGGGGGGGGGGGGGGGGGGCTGAATCACAGATTATAACTAATACAAAGATAACTAAATAATGATGATATCAAATAAAAATACATGCAGATAATTACCCTTTTAAATTAAAAATAATTACGTTTACTATACGGTATCAAAAGAATTTAAATGAGTATTGAACATTTTCCGAACCAACATAATTATTTAGTACTAGATTTATAACTTGACATCCTTACATACTTACATGGTGTATTCATAATTATTATCTTTGCTCTGACGCAGATAATACGACCATCATCATTGTCGTCATCGTCGTAATCGCCTGCATCATCTTCCTGATCGTCCTCATCGTCTGCGTCTGTCGATGTCGAAGGAAAGGTCGTTGCGGCGGCGGGAGGACAACAAGGCAGGAGATGTGGTATTGATGATCGATGCGCTTCGAACTACAAATACAAAGAGAACATTTACAGACAATAATTTGCGTGTCAATATCTTTTTTTAACTCATAACAATTGTTTATGTAATATTATTGTATGGTACATTAAAAGGGGGCGTTTTAAAAATTGTTGGGCTTTAAGCTATGGTATGCATTTGTAGCTTGGAAATAGATCATACGCAACTATTTGAGATATATTATACATCTAAAAAAATTGAATCTCCTTGATAAGTATTGATGATTTGTAATCTGAACCAATGTTATGTTGGGTTTTAAAATTAATTTATCAATTGTATATACAAAGCAACTAATAACTTTCCATAATTTCAAGTCCAAGTTTGAATAATGTAATAAGCTCACCTATTATAAGGAACTTCGCGGATCAATAAGTAACGTCATACATTTGAGAAAAGAGGAGATTTTCTCTTGACGAAAGGCAGACTATGACTAGAAATCACTGGGTGTTTTTTCGCACACGGAACCTAAAAATGTTAAAACTTTGAAACTGAATTGCTCATAAAAATCTCCACGAGCTAATAGACACAGTAGAGGTGAATATCAGACGGAGAAAACTACCGGAATTTGAAATGGAATCCTTCATTACCCGTTCTACATAACCCGTTCAAAACATTTGATTCTGCAGTGGCGGATCTACGGTGGGGGGGGGGGGGGTTTAAACCCCCCCCCCCCCTCCCAACCCCCCCTTGGGCTGCCAAGTGAAAATGTGATGTGCATAGAAAACGCCACCATGTGTCCAGACCCACACAGTATCCGCATTATATTGTCATTGGGTCAACCCCCCCCCCCCCCCCCTTAGCAAAAAGCCAGATCCGCCCCTGTTTTTCTGGAATATCATGCATTCTTCGTAAACTCTGAAGCTGTGTGTTTTCTTGACCAGACCAGTTAAATTAAATTGCATATAACATTTGAAGTGTGGATAGTGGAGAAAATCAAACTGAGTAAAAGTGTTCCCGTATTCGAAGCATGTTTTCGACACTAATATCAGAATATAGCATGTATAAAAACAATTACGTTTTCTTCCCTTTCTGGTTGTGTCGAGAATAAATTATCTTGTACATGTATACAATCTGCACGAACCCACTTAGAAGAAGATCAAACTCAGATATAAAGTGTATACCAACCGTAATTACCCATATTTTTTACCCGACAAGAATGTGGCACTAATACAATTGGGCTATAATAGTATCATAGTTTACGGAGAATGCGTGTTATACCAAACTCATTATAGTTACAACGATATCTTATTTGAATTAATTTATTCATCAATTTAAAAAGCAAAAAACAAATTGAGATATGCATAATTATTATGTACATGATCCTGGGGTATAATGTATAATTTACTTACATGTATAAGAGGCTGTGGTGACCAATCATATTTTGAGACCTAACTATGTACATTCCGGATTTATCTTCGTAATATTGTATGCAATTTGTTTGATTTATATCATGACTTTAAAGCGACTGCGTCGGCAACGTTCAGGGAATGCGTTTACAGAGCCGCGCCATTTTGTTAGAATCACGCGTAGCATATTGTACGTTCAACTCTCAAATAATGATAATAATAATAGACAAGCATTTATATTGCGCCATCAATCTAGACATTCTATTCCGAGGCGCATCATACTGTACAGTAAATCTCAAGACTAGAGCTTCATTCTAAAATGTGCTAAATCCACTTAAATAGTCAACGGGCGCCATGTGTGCATCAAAATGGCGTCTGCCTGTGATGCTACGGGCACTGCACCCCCTCAATCGGACGGCGCGACACGGATCATTGACGGTTCTCTACTGGAGCCTGGTTTTACATGATTGTATTTAATCTAAAGAATTTCCAATAACTCGTAGTAAACGTGTTGAATTGACGTGTTTAACCATCTTGACTTTTGACATTTGCCAAATTTGGCGTACACCAACGTATAGTATATAGAACACTAATATTTGTATAATTTGTTTCAATAATAGTGTATATTATTTTTAAAAGTCGAAATGCGTTAGCGTCATAGTTTTATGAGTAAAAAGCATGTGAGTAAATAGCCTTATAAATTAAATGAGATTTTTTCAAATCTCGCCATATAGGATAATCAGTTTGTGTTGTGGTTGGTTTTATACTTAAAAAGAAGAAGAAAAAAGTTATAACATCAGAATTTATCTATACTGCTCTACAAACAAATTAAAAAAAATGTAATGAATCCTATGAAAAAGTAATATGTTTTCTTTGAGAGTAAAGCCCTCCGCATACAGAGCCGACTCGACCCGATCCGACGGGTTTCAGTCAGACTAGAGTCGGTTTCGCTCAGTCGGAGCCGATTCAACATTTTGAATTGGCCTCAAAATGATCTCCAACTGGCTCTTGATCGGCTAAACAGGAGTCCTGAGGCAACGTATACTGAGCTGAACCGACTGAAAACCAGTCGGATCGGTTCGAGTCGGCTCTGTGTGCGGAGGGCTTTACGGTCGATGGAATGTTCACACCCGACCAATTAAACTATGTTATGATTCTTGGAAGGGTGTGTATACTTATGTTGAATATTCCAACTTGACATGTTTTGTGATTCATTTGTATGTGTGCATGCGTTTCTGGGTGTGTGTACAAATACGCGATTGAATTCAGGTCACTGAAAAGAAGAAAATGCATGATAGTCACCCCCCTCCATCACCCACTCCGGTGTCGGAGGGAGCGCATGCATGTTTCCTAAATCTGCCGGTAGAAGGGTACTTTTCACCCGGAGACGTTTTTTTTTCTCTCTTTCTCTTTGGACTCCTGAGAAATTTAAAAGGGGGTTATAAATTATTTTTGTTTACATTATTTGAAAATCATATAAAAATTGATCATATCCCGGGATCAAATTCCTGAAATTCCTTCTAGCTCACTGGAGATAGGCGGGTACATTGAGCAGTGTTCTGGATTTAGGGGGGGTGGGGGGGTGTCTCCAAGGCAGGGAAAGTCCGCGAAAAGCCCGCGAAAGGGGGGGGGGTCAAACATGTTAGCAGTCCTAAGATAGGGGGTGCTTTCAAAGGGAGGGAACGAGCATACGCGTACCCTAAATAGCATGTCAATATAATGGGTTGATACTGAACTTGTCGATTCGCAGTACTCGATCAGAACTAGAAAAATCACATGAACTCTATATGATTGTGAATGTGGCTTTTCGATAAAAAAAAAAAAAACATAAACAAAAAATCAACTTTGGCTACGATAGCCGCGGTGACTTTTACTTGAGAAAAGGCTATTCGCACTTCGTAAATGGCGTAAATATTCAAAATGAATGAAGAACGCCAATAAACCTAAAACAACAACAACAACAACAACAACATGCATTGATAGATTATGTCATTAGGACAAATAGATTTTGATTGATTGATTGATAATGACTTTGTATGAAGTATTTCATTTTGCACACGCACCTTTGAAAGGCCAATCTGTTTGCTTTACTCTTGTATTGTATTAATTAAATATTATATGAATATAAATATTTTGTTATGTATGTTGGTATTTCGGTTATGAGAAATAAAAATATGGCATTGACCTGCCTTGTCTGTGTATCGGAGGGGCCTAGGCTATTAAAGCTGAGAAGTCTGCTCGACGTACGGAGCCGGATTGGCCAGATGATACCTAGACAGCGGATATTCTCAATATAATTTAAATGGATAGTTGAGTTCTGGTAAGGAGAGTACAGTTTTGGTGAAACTGGATTTTAGTAACCAAAACCTGCATCATTACATTACAAACTAATAGTTATAACTAGAAAGGAACACAAAATTACACATGACGTAGTAAAGATCATGTTATCATTCAAAAAGAGCCGTTAAAACGTAAGAGGGCGCTCTCTAAACACTCATCGGTTTTAACCATTTTGAATAAAATATTGTGCATGTGATGCTTTGTTGAAATAGTGATTAGATAGAGAAATAACCAACAACTATTTAAATACCTATTTTGTAACTTTGTGAAAAGAGGAAGCATTTTTTAAAATTTTTAACGGCTGGTTCAAAATTCTCTAATAAACCTGGGGCCCCATGTTTATTACAAATTGTTATATTTATGGATATTTCAGCCGTCTCTGAACCGATTTTGATCAAACATTTGATGATTTTATTATTTAAATATAGTTTTTCTCGGTCAATTTCGTAAGTTGGCCACACAAATTCATTTTATGTTCATTCAATATCGCCGATTCTGTCACCGCAGCTGTTATTTTCGTTCAAATTCGTTTTTAGCTCATCCGGCCCGAAGGGCCCGATGAGCTTATGCCATGCCGTGGCGTCCGGCGTCCGTCCGTCCGTCCGTCCTTCCGTCCGTCCGTCCGTCCGTCCGTCCACAGTTTTCAAAATGCTTCTTCTTCGTTATTTTTCAACCGATTTTGATTCTGATTGTTTCATAAGATAGGGCTAGGAGGGGGATTTAAAACTTCTACACAGAATCGTGAAATTCATTATCTATGGTAATTTATGCAAATTTATTCGAAATTACAAAAAATGCTTCTTCTCCTTTATTTCTCGACCGATTTTGATTTGGTTTGCTTTATCTGGTAGAGCTAACTTTGGTACACTAAACTTCTACACAGAATTCTGAAATTTTTCTCCATTCATTAATTATGGTAATTTTTAATTTTTCAATTTTTTAATTTCTAAATTGTTTTTATTTTTTATTTATTTTTTTTTTAATTTTATTTTTGTTTTTTTTTGTTTTTTTGTTTGTTTTTTTTTATTTTATTTTTTTTAATTTATTTATTTTTTTTTATTTTATTTATTTATTTATTTTATTTATTTATTTTTTTTACTTTTTTTTTTTTTTTTTTTTTATTGTTTTTTTTTCCCATGTCCCTTCCGGGGCGTCAAATTTATATTTTTTTCACTCTAATTTTGTATTTTTTTTATTTTTATGTCCCTTCCAGGGCATCAAATTTTTATTTTTTGACCAGTTGAAAAGTGTACCACATGAAATTTGCGATATTTGATGTTGCGAGATGGCGGATGAGCGCTACGTCATTGACGTTCTGGTTTAGCATTTTAATTCATAAAACGATCATTCAAAAACATTTTATTTTCATTCGAATTAAAACGTGTTTCTTTTTCGTAAAATGTTCATTCAATTTAAAGCGAGACGATTCGCGATTACGTAATGACGTCTTCCGTGAATTCAAATTCGTTTCTTTGCATACAATTTCACACGTTTTGCAAACAAATTAAACATGTAAATCTCACCCAGTATTATCATATATAGAACCCCGCAAGCTTAGTTCCATGCTAAATCCATTTCAAATTGTACGGTTTGGTAAGCAACAAACATTTTATTTGTCTTAAATCATCGCTATTTAGCAACTGAACGATCATGTGTTAAGTAGATATAACCTATAGCCACATCATCGATATAGAATTAGCATGGAACTAAGCAAGAGTGTCTTTTTATGAATATGCAATGATATAAGTGCATGCAAAGTTTCATAATCACAAGCACATTTACGATCATGATCATTGTTACTGTATGTGATCGTGATCGTGATCGTGATTGTAATTGAGATGGTGATTAAGATTGTGACTGAGATGGTAATTGTGACTGTGATCACGATCGTGATTGTGATTGTGATTCAGTGTGATGGTGATTCAGATTTTGATGTGATTATGATTGTGATTGAACTTCTACTCATAGATTGTTCTTAACATGTTCAATACAGAATCAATATAATTTACACAAATATAAATGGCTTCAAAGAGATTACGAACATCGAATAAATTATCAAAAACAAAACCAAACATAAAAATAAATGTATAGAGTATTGATACCCCCCCCCCCCCCCCCCCCCCCCCACCACCACCATAATGTCCCATTGTGGTACGCCACTCCAATACATACAACTGTAGTCTGTAAACACAAACTTTGCATGCACTTATATCATTGCATATTCATTAAAAAGACACTCTTGCTTAGTTCCATGCTAATTCTATATCGATGATGTGGCTATAGGTTATATCAACTTAACACATGATCGTTCAGTTGCTAAATAGTGATGATTTAGTGGGTATACACCCCTATAGTTAAGACAAATAAAATGTTGTTGCTTACCAAACCGTACAATTTGAAATGGATTTAGCATGGAACTAAGCTTGCGGGGTTCTATATATGATCATACTGGGTGAGATTTACATGTTTAATTTGTTTGCAAAACGTGTGAAATTATATGCAAAGAAACGAATTTGAATTCACGGAAGACGTTATTACGTAATCGCGAATCGTCTCGCTTTAAATTGAATGAAAATTTTACGAAAAAGAAACACGTTTTAATTCGAATGAAAATAAAATGTTTTTGAATGATCGTTTTATGAATTCAAGTGCTAAAAAACGAATTTGAACGAAAATAACAGCTGCGGTGACAGAATCGGCGAAATTGAATGAACATAAAATTAATTTGTGTGGCCAACTTACGAAATTGACCGAGAAATCCTATATTATGCTCTTTCAAATTTTACACTCAGTTTGTCATTACTACAACAAAAAAAGTAGTCTAGCGCCCTCTCTACCACAACTCAACTATCCCTTTAATTTTGGTCTAGTTTATATTAGGAAAAAATTAAACGTGTATATAAAAAGATACATATTATATATACTTTTAAAAGGAGCAATTAATTTGAGTTGAAATAAATAAGATAAAAGAAAGAAGCAAATTTAAAAAAAGATTGGCGTAAATATTCAAAATGAATGAAGAACGCCAATAAACTTAAAACAACAACAACAACATGACACTCCGGGAATTCCCCGGTAATTATGATGACGTACATTTCAAAATCAAAGATCAAGGCGCCGACGTGAGGCTGAATACAGCTGACTGTTTTGGAGACTATTGTTTCTTGAAGGTTAGTTTATTATACAAACATATCTATTT